>JADRCD010181521.1:0-42420 GCA_019843815.1 Montemys delectorum
AAAAAAAAAAAAAATCAAAAGGGAAAAAATTGCAGGTAAGCATTCTTGATATTTGGCTCACATAAGCAAATGAAAGTTAGTCTGATGTTTCTAAGACTGAAGCTCCATTACTAGATAAAGATGTAGGTAAACTGGAAAAATCTCATAGTAAAAGCCAAAACTTCCTTATTTCTACTTGCTTGGTGAGGGGTGGGAGAGCAGCATAATAAGATGCAGGTTTTGGAGATACAAAAACGGACTACAAAGTAGGATTTTGTAGTTTTGTAGTTAGATGTAGAAAACATAAATAGCCACAAAAATGTTAATTAGATATATAGTCTCACTGGTGCTGTATTTTATAGTTGAAAAATAGTTATGACTCAGGTTGGTAAAATAATTTGCCCAGAGGCTACAACTACTTCACATTAAAAATGAAGTTGAAATAGAACCAAATAAATACTAGTGTATAAGAAATACAATACCAGGTTTCTAGTAAATATACTATCTGTTGTGAACTTCTCTGAGTGTTCAGGCTGCTTTTCGATGTCCTAAAAGTTGAGAGTAATTCATATATTGGGTTAGGCTAAGTAGATGGCTCCTGTGTTCTCATCTGTTTCATCCCAAACTGAAAAACAGCTTTTAGGCTTTTCAGCTCCATCAGTATTACTATCTCAGGCAAAGGAAGCTGTCATTTCTAGCTTTTTGAAGGAATTTTACCTCTTTTACATAAAGTGCACAGTTGTAAAGTTTTTCTTTATTCTTTATTCTAATCTGATATGTTATATATAAGTCTAAGAGTGTCTTATTAAGTGAATGAAACAACAATATGTACTAGAACATATGGATTTTTTTTGGCAGGCTTTCAGAAATGTATTTTTAGTATTTTCCTACCCAAAGCTTATTTGTAAGCTTCAATCAAAAGATTGGTACTGTCAGACAATCAGAATTACATGGAATATCCTTTATCTTTCATGTAGCTGGCTCTCTGCAGGGCTTTTCCACATGGCTTACTCCAAGATCTCCTCCCCACTTTTACCACTTTAGATCAGTTTCTGTCTTTTCTAAAACATTATCCAATTGCTTTGTTCCCCAATATAATATTTTTATTGATTATTTGAGAATTTCAAATCATGTACCCCAGTGAACATCACTTCCTAATGCTCCTTTCACTCTTGGGACCTCCCCACAACTCCCAGTGGCTAGCCCCTTAAAGAAACCTAAGGCCTTCCCTACTTCTGACAGAGGCCCTCAGTTGTGGAGAGGTAAACTTCCGCATCCTTATCACAATTTTAACAGTTCTCTTCAGTGGTTTCCTGTCTAGCTGATTTTGTGGTTGTTCTTATTGTTCTTTGTTTGGAGATTTGGTTGTGGATAGGGATTACCACAGAAGTCTTCTATGTTCCTCTTTTTCAACTGAGAATCTGCAGTCATAGGTACTACTGCAGAAGTAGCTTCCCTGCCCTTTACAGTCACCAGGAGCTAGTTGTGGATGTCCCATGGTTTTCAATTACAGCATGGGCCACAGGGACATCTTTAGGGTCTCCAAGATCACCTCAACATGGTCTCTGGTGGCAGTATAGACCACGCAGAAGCCACAGACACCATCATAGCCCTGGGAGGCAGCACAGGGCAAGGACATCAGCATGGCCTCTGGAGCAACACAGGTCACAGCCACCAATATGGTTCAATGTAGCAGCCTGGCCGGAAGACATCAACATGACTTCAGGTGGCAGCACAGACCATGGACATCCACATAGCCTATGGTGGTTCATGGGCCATGAACATCAACAGAGACCCTGGCTGCAGTAAGACCATAGATCCACACGTTATCCTCAACAACATCACAGCCCATGGACACTAATATAGGCTCCAGCAATAAATAGCAGAGATTACAGAAGTCCACCTGGCCTCCAGTGGTAGCAAGGGCCTTGAATACCTTTATAGCCTCCAGTGGAAGTCCAGACCACAGATATCCACATGGATCTTGAGCTTTAACACAGCCTGGAGCAGTGGACCATAGACACCAACATGGTCCCTAGGAGCAACGCAGACGGTAAAGGTCTTTCAAGGGTTCCAATCCAGAGAATGCACCATTCTTCATCTCAAATATCTTATCATTGCTCAGGACCACTACAATCAAGACACTGGGCAGCGTATTTGGGGATGTAGTCTGCTCATGCTCCAGGCTGCTGCACACCACCCTCTAGGCCCTACTCCACAAGGACTTGGTTCATCGCCAGGCACCAATCACCCAGCCTTCTCTTGCACCTATCACCACCATAGTGTCTGTATTTATGCCTCTCACCGTGGACTCACTGCTCTGTTACTCCAAGCTTCCCATCTCTCCATCACATATAAATTCATCAAAGTGGCACTGGAAAATGTAGTGTGTCGCATAGTATATTTTTTTGCCCAAACAGCTTTATATGCAGACATTTGTTGCAATGAGTCTCATAGGGTTTCATTGCTGTGAAAGAACAACATTTAATTGATGTGGCTTACAGTTTCAGAGGTTCAGTCCATTATCATCATAGTGGGAAGAATGGCAGCATCCAGGCAGACATGATGCTGGAGGAGCTGAGAGTTCTACATCTTAATCCAAAGGCAGAAGCAGGAGACTCTTCTGCAGGCAGTTTGAGAGCTCTCTTTCATACTGGCTAGAGCCTGAGAATAGGACCTCAAAGTCCACCCACACAATGACACACTTCCTCCATCAAGGCCATGCCTGTTAATAGTGCCATTTCCCATGGGCCAAGCATATTCAAACCACCATAGTGTGATCTGGTTCAAAGTTTCTCATTTCTGAAGTACCATAAATACTGGCCTACCGTAAGTACTGCTTTGGAGACTTGTCTCAGATACCTGTTATTACCTGGAGTCAGGGTGAAGTTGCAGTTAGGTAGGACATCACACCTACTAACCTTCAATATCTGCCAACCCACTGCTCACCAGGCGCAACTGTTGAGCTTGTCAGCTGTAGGCAGGGCAAGCAGCACAGGCTGCAACAGTGGCTCCATGCTATAGGGCTGTGCTAGTGGGCCCAGTACAAGCCCTAGTCAGTACTGACCCATGTCTGCAGGAGCTGCAGGCCACCACACATCTCCTTGTCATTGGTGCTCACATCTCTAAGCTCATCAGGCACAACCTTTGTGCTTGTAGCCCATTAACCTAGATGAGGCAGTGAAGGGTGTGACTCATCTATCGTACGCCGCCACACCTGGCTCTTTCCAGTTTCATGAGTCCACTTTTAAATAGCATCTACTAAAAAACTTGCCTTTTTTCCATCTTAGGGTGTTCCAGAGCTACTGTGAGCTCTGCAGGCTCCTTTTCTGCTGTTGCTTCACCCTGCAGAACCTCCGTAGGTCTCAGACTCCACAGAGCATCGCAGCAGGTGCCATCATCTTTGTTTTTCCCCCAGACTGGGCTTTTTCAGGTTGCTTCTTATTTTGAGGTATTTAGGAAGAAGTAAAAATAAACTAAAACATAACCAACAATACCAGGTCAGAATGTTATTTTAATATACTGTGTCAGTAATGTTAAAATAAAGGTTGATGCATTTTTCTCTTTATAGCGAAGTCTCCACTAGGCTAACTAAAACTTCCCATTGAATGTTCTGTGTTCAACTCACTGGCACCATTGCATTTCAGGGTGAGCATCCCTCATCCAAAATCTGAAATCCAAAATGCTCCAAAATTTAAAACTTTTTGAGTGCTGACATAATGGCATAATTCATATGATTCAGTGTCTGCTGATTTTGTTTCATGTAAATTAGAAATAGTCTGTGAAATTACCTTCTGGTAATGGGTATAAAGTATATGTGAAACATAAAAGAATTTTATCTTTAGATTTGGGTTCCATTATGTATATGCACATAGTTCAAAACTGGACAAAGTAAATAAATGTGTAGTAGTGAATGGAAAAATAAGAATTCTGAAATGCTTCTGGTCTCAAGCATTTTTATACATGTGAGACACTAAACTTGCTGTCACCATAGACTAATAGAATTTGGTAAGACCCCAATCATCCTAAAATCCAATAGACCAGTTTTTGTAAATTAGACACTTGTCTACCACTTAGTGGGGCTTACTCAGTTCTCATGCCATTCAGGCTCAAAACAGTGATGACTTCATAGCATCTAGCTGTGATCTCCTGACACTTGGGCTTCCGTGTTCATCGTGGCAAGTACAAAGAGCCAAATATTTCCAAGATCTTTTCTACCAGCTGATTTCAGGACAGCATATTTCTACCTGCAGCCCATCCAAGTGAAGAAGAGAAATATTCTTCTTTTTCATGGAACCATATTCTAGAGTCTAGTTTTCTATCTAATATATATTTTTTATATTTCATAAGTACAACTGTTATTTTTCTAAGATTGTATTTATTTTATTTATATGAGTATACTGTAGTTGTCTTCAGACACACCAGAAGAGGGCATCTGATCCCATTCATTACAGATGGTTGTGAGCCACCATGTGGTTGCTGGGTGTTGAACTCAGGACCTCTGGAAGAGCAGTCATTGCTCTTAACCACTGAGCCACCTCTCCAGCCCCAACAACTCTTATTTTTGTCATAAATAATCCTCACATGTCTTTAAAATGGTGGCTTATCAGGTAAATCTAAATATATATAATTGCTCAGTGGATTCTTGCTCAGTAGCCCATGTTTCATAATTATGTACAAACATTGATAACATAAATCCTATACATTTGCCACAGTCTTAAGTAAAACCAGTCCTTTGTTTGCTATCTGTACAGGCAGATTTCCTGAAGAAATTTTAATACGGAAAAATTGTTTCTAGAGAGAAAGCTTTTGTTGTTAAGTTTTAGCCATGAAAATTACAAGCTCCTTGAGAAGGCAAACTCTGGAGGAATGTAAATGTCATAGTTTTGATACAGTACTAAAGAGTCCAAACTAGTCAATTTGGAGCAGTAAAGAGTTATTGCTTTTCTTTCATGAAACATGTATTAATCCGTCTTTTCATGGGTACTGTACAAAGACTAAGAGAATAGATATGATGTTTATATCTACAGAAAATCCTTAACCTCCAGTGTTCATAAACTAGAGTTTATCTTGTACTCAACAGTATTGTTTTTTCACTAAACAATTCTATTATCTTGAATTAGTACCTGAAGAAAAACAGGAGTTGGGTTGGGGGCGGGGAAGATGTTAAGTACAATGTCTTTTTAAACTCTTGAATGCTTGAATCTCTTTAAAATATGTTTTAAAGAATACTACTTGCTCTATTCTTGGATACTACATACAGAGTCAGTTTATTTTTAGCTAATTTTTACTATTAGAAAATGCTTTTTAAAATGTATTCAAAATTGAACTTTTCATTTCTTGAACTTTATAAAATAGTCATACTGTTCTTCCTTTGATGAGCCTTAAAAATGCTTCTGGTAGGTTCTCCCTAATCTTCTCATCTCTTGTCCTATATAAGACAGAATTTCAAGCTTCTATACCATGTGGCCATTCTCCTTTTAGAATGTTCCTGATTGTAGTGTACCTTTAAGCACTGTACTATGCACAAAGATAACTGAAACAGCAGAATGTTTAGTTATAGTAGAACTATTTGAAATGGAAAGTTTATAACTATAATTTGAAAGTACGAGTAAGTTGGAAAAAATCAGGAATATTTAAATATACGCTTACAGCTTGAGCATATGAAAGATAAGATTCTTTGCCTTGAACAAACAGGTAATAAAATAGGAAATTTGCAAAATAACCATGACTTAGCTAGAGGTGGTTTAGGTGTTTGAGACTTTACAGCTCTTAGGTATGTATGTCTTTGGCTCATATGACTATTTCAAAGCAGAGTCTTGGTAAAATTATGTGCTGTAGCAAGAAGAGGGAAACCTTAGTGGAGAAATATTTAATGTTGACAGGACCTCTAAGAAGAGGCTGTTACCACCTATTAACAGGTCTTTTCATAGAGACTAAGAGGGTAAAAATAAGAAGTAAGAGAAGCAAGATGATGCAGGATTTGACAGGAGGTACTTTGGTGAAATTTGGAGCATAACAACTCAGCCTTGCTTTGTAGTAGACAATACAGTGATGCCAGATGAGGAAGCTATAATACATGGAAGACTCGACTGTGCAGAGAGCAGCCTACATGCCCCCTAAATAGTAAAATGTTTATTCTTCATAACAGACTTTGAGTTAGACACTTTTATTATCCTCGTTTATGGACGAGAAAACTGACTCAGAGCAACCATTTGCTGACTTGCTTCTATCCAGTAAAATAGGGAGCCAGAATCCAAAATGTAATCTCTTCTGTTGATTTATGCCTGTAATCCCAGCACTTTGAAGCTACAGTAGGAGAAGCATGAGTTCAACAAGTCTTGCTGGGTTATCTAGTAAGATCTTATCTCAAAAATCAAATCTCTCCTCTTAAACACTATATCTCATTGTACTATATACTCTGATGATATATTTCAATCTATATTCTTTCATCTCATAAATAACTAATCTGTGCCCTTCTTTTTTTTGCATGGTGCCACATTCCTACTCCCCTCAAGGAACCAATGCTTTCCTGGCCTTTTCTTCTTCCCTACTATTAAAACCTACTCTGTGGAAAGAAGCTAATAAGCTCATTCATTCATTCACACCAAGGTATAAATGGCTGATATGACTTACTATAAAGTAGTACTCCTCTATGGTTGAGAATTTTGGTGGGGGGAGGATGGCAACTGTTGAGGGGCCATAAAACCTTAGCCCAGAACCCTGAGGAAATGTAGGTATAATTTATGTGTTGGTATGGGAGGATGAGTAAATTGGGTGAATTAGTATCTGTGCTCTTCTGACTGACTGCAGCTGTGTAGTTGATCTTTGGCTGAAAGGAATGCTTGTACTAGAAATTAGAAACATGAAGGTCAACTGAAAGAATTTTTTAAAAAAATCCTCATTATGTATTTATCAAATGTTTTAGGAAGACTCTATAATTCTCCTAATTTGTTATCTAGTAGAAGAGTTGTACTATAATCTGAGAGACAAAGTCCATGAGATACCATTGTTTGCTCCCAGTCATGAATGAAATGAGGTGGGAGCATTCACGTGTGTACATCTGACCTCAGTAGTAGTGTGCCTTTGTTTCCTAGACCTGTGGTTTATCTTCTCTAGGCATCCCAGCATACAGAAGTATTACATCAAATGTATCTCTGATACCTACTTCTTTCCTTAACCTTCAGCAGTCAGAGCGTGCCTTTTCACTTCCTACTTTGTAAGATTTCACATGGATTCCAGTTTGGTTCAGTTCAGTAACACTTATGGAGTGCTTCTTCTGTCAAATCTTTGTTCTGTCTCAAGTGCCCATTTTCTAGCTGATACTATAATATGGTACAAACATATGTGTGTTTAAGTACAGAGACTTGCTCTTCTGAAGAAGAATACGAAGGCAATGGTGTGTTTGAACAGGCTTTCCAATATGATAAGGAGTTTGTCAAAATAATAGCAGGGGGCAAAATAGTCGAACCTGAGGGCAAAGGAAAGACAGAGATGTGGAAACACAGTGCAGTGTGACCTAGTATTTCTGGAATGTGCTGAGACTTGCATTAAGGAGTTCTTGCTAGGATGCTCAGTTTGTGCTGCCTACTCTTTTGGTACCTTGCTGAAGACTTGCCTATGTGCCCCTGATTGAGACTTTACCCTCTGGATGTTTACACATGAGTGTCTATGTGGCATGTGTCTTCAATTTCCTATGACTGTAAAAAACTGTGTTACAGTTTTCTCTGAGAGTGATGGGAAGGAAGAGTGACAGCTCTCATGCACAGCTTCATTCTTAGTAGTACTGAGATCTGGAGCTGAGGAAATAAGACAAAACTGTGCTTCGTTAGGCACAGTAACATAATTCCTACACTAGATATTTGGTTCAGTCAGTATGCTTTTCTGCTGCCTGTACAATAGTGTGATTGATGTTGGGAGACACGACACAGTGAAAGTGAATTGGACGGGAAATCCTCCTTTCCATGTGTGAAAAGTTTACTTAAACTTACACCCGTGCGCATTTTGGACTTAGTTCTCCTGGAGAGAAACGTTACAGAGAAGTTTTTGTTCAGGTTCCTTTTTTCATCTTGTCATTGGAACACAGAGGAAAGTGTAAGTGGAAAGTGAGTGCATTGTTCTAAAAGGAGATTAGAGGGAGCATATTGTCAAAGCAGACTTATCTTATGTTAATTTACTTGTAACTTCTTTTTAAGGATGCTGGGCAGTTTTATGCAAAATACAAGGAAACAAAATTGAAGGAAAAAGAAGACGCACTGGCTAGAGTTGAAATTGAAACACTTCAAAGTGAGTTCTAAGTATTGCTTTACTTTATTAACAATGTCATATAAAACTAAATTCTAGTTTTCCTTTAACACAAGTTGAATTTTCTGTGTTTTCTTTGCCATTTTCCAATGGAGTCACTTGTCCTTACTTTATTATACATGGAAAATACTGTTACTGAGCCACACAGAGTCAAGTGTCAAGAGAGATGAACCAACTTGGAGTCATTCACCTCTTCAAATATGGGACCATTCAAAATACCCAAAGACCAATTATCTTTCAGTACTAAAATTATAATTAATATTTAGTGCCAGAATAACCAAGTATTATGTGTTAATATAGTACTATAGCAGTGGATAAGCCTGGGGGAAAAAGCCTAGTTTTTGTTTTGAAAGCCTTTGTTTCTTCTGTAATATTGTGATGAAATATAAACAACCCTGAATAAATTATCAGTATATTGAAAAGAAGTCAGGAATTGGGACTCCTTTAACCCCAGCGTCTTGAAAGCTGAGACAGAAGCCACGCTGCTTGAAGGCCATGGGTTATATGTTGAATACCAGGCCAGCCAGAGCTACCCAGCAAGAGTTGGAGAGATGACTCAGGGGTGAGAGCATAGTTCATCTGACAGAGGACCGGAGTTCAGTTCCCAGCACCCACATGGCAGCTCACAGCTATGTATTCCAGGCTCACATCTCCTAGTCCAGGGGATCTGCTGCCCTGTTCTGTCCTCTGTTGGCACCATGCACACAGTGGTGCGCAGCTACTCATTGCAAGAAAAGTGCCTATATACATAAAGTAAAAATAAACAAGTCTTAAAATTTTATAAAACAAAGAAGAAAATATAGGAATGTTCCCTGGAACATATTCCTTTCATTGACTTTGTTTCATGCACATCTTTCCCAAACGTACACTGTATGCACATACTGGTTAACATTTATTACTGCTTAGCAAAAGTGTATTAATTTTGTTTATATCTAGTTTCTCCCAGTAAATATAAACTCTACGAATGTTAGGACTTTATTTCGTGCACCATTGTTGTATCTTTAAGATATACTCATTTTCAGGGGCAGCTTTTCTGTCTGTCACAATTCTCTGAGTATCTGGGCCACTTTAGAACTGTTTGTTTCTCATGCTGTGTCTGCAGCAGTGAACAGTGTCCTAGCACATGGTAAATGCTCAATAAGTAAGTGGTAAGGACTGTATGTAATCTACAGATATCAGTGAATGCCAATGCATGTCTGCCTCTACAGTACCCTGCCTCAGCAAGCATGTATTCAATTCAGAAATGTCTAACAACTACAAAATTTAAAGCACATGCCTATAAGAAGGGAAGAATCACAATGACAGAGGGCTGTGTGTGAACGTTTGCTGAATGTGTATGCTGGGCAGTCAGAGTAGGCAAATGAAACTCTAGGTGTAATTTTCATAAAATTGTTGCTTTTTTTTTTTTTTGGTTTTTTTGAGACAGGGTTTCTCTGTGTAACCCTGGCTGTCCTGGAACTCACTCTGTAGACCAGGCTGGCCTCGAACTCAGAAATCCGCCTGCTTCTGCCTCCCAAGTGCTGGGATTAAAGGTGTGGGCCACCACTGCCCTGGCGAAATTGTTACTTTTTTTTTTTAAAGATTTATTTATTTATTATATGTATATGAGTACACTGTCATTGTCTTCAGACACTCCAGAAGAGGGTATCAGATCCCATTATAGATAGTTGGGAGCCACCATGTGGTTGATGGGAATTGAACTCAGGACCTCTGGAAGAACAGCTAGTGCTCTTAACCGCTGAGCCATCTCTCCAGCCCCGAAATTGTTACTTTTAAATAAAGTTTGTATATTAACATTTTTAAACTTTCTAAGTGAATCAGAAGGAAAATGAACCTATAAGAAAATATGGAAAATCTTAACACTAACCACAAATTTATCTATTAAGGGAATAAGAGTTCACTACATTTCACTGCTTTCATAGCTTGTCATTTTAATCTAATTTTTGTAAGAATCAACTTACTGATAAAATTTTGGAGTATATACTAAAATTGTCTAATAATAGCAACTTAAGAATATATACTGCCTGAATGAAAAATTGGGGAGATGTTTATCACAATGTAAAATTTACATTGGATATTTGTAACCATTTTTCAGAACATGTTTAAAATTTTCAGATTTAAAAATTACTTTTTCTTATTTTATTACTTTAAAAAAATCATGTAAAGAAATACAAAATTTTAAATAGACAGACATCTGGAAGTTGTCTCTTTTTTAGTAAAGACATGTAATAAACAGCCTTGTAAAGCTCATATGAAGCCAGCATGATGAGCCCGTCTGATGTTTTCATGTCAGTGGTGTTTTAGAAAAGGTAATATAATCATTGTTAGGAGTAGTAAAGAGTCAGAAACTGTCATGGATTTTTAAATCTAAACTCTACTGGTTACATGCAAGGAATTTTTAATTTGTTGACTTCATTATAGTTTTGCATTATATAGTTTAGAATTCATATAAAATGGCCCAGATCCCCCAGTGTGTATTTTATCTTCCCTTTTGTTAATTTTAAAGACTACCATTTGAATTGTTTTCATGAAAATATTTTGGTCTCCTTGATTAAGTGCAGTAGGTGTATATTAGCAGTTACTTTTGCTGCCAGGTTTCAAGGCCTGACTGCTTACCTGCCCTCAAGCCTGTCTGCCTAGATTGTATGCAGAGTTGGAGGGCTGAACCAGAATTAACTTTGACGTCAGCTCTGATGCTCTTACTAAAATTGAATTGCAGAGGAGGAGCTCTAAAAGGGTAGGGTTTTTTTATTTAGTTTTTTGAGAATTTCACACATGAGTACTGTATTAACATCATTTCTACCCTTCCTTGTTCTCCTCCAACTCCTGCATCCCCTTCACTCCCTCTCAAAATCATGACCTCGCTTCTTTAGTTATTATTGATAGGCATACATATACATATGATTATATTTTATGTCTATTAGTTACAATGGCTGTGAGCAACGATGGGGATTCTAAAATAGAACCTGGATCCTCTGGAAAAACAGCCAGTGCTTTTCACTACTGAACCATCTCTAGCTCCCCACGTGGATAAATTATTTTATTAGGATTTATTTGTATTTTATATGAATGGGTGTTTTTATCTGCCTGCATGTATGTATGTATGTTCCCCATGTACGTGCAGTGCCCATGAGGGTCAGAAGAGGGCATCAGAACTTTTAGAACTGAAGTTACATAGTGTTGTGTTTTGCTGCATGGGTACTAGAAGTCAAATCTGGCTTCTCTGTGACAGCAACAGGTGTTTATAACCACTGAGGTGTCTGAAGACAGCTACAGTGTACTTACATATAATAAATCTTTCAAAAAAAAAAAGAAATTATCCTCATCATTCTTGTTTATCTGAAATAACATGCTAGTAACACTGACATAGCATAGCCTGTGCGCTCATTCTCTTGCTTCTCTCTAGACAGAGAGTGAAGTCCAAATGGTATGATGCATAGCTGTAAGACCCATTAGCATTCAGGTTCTATGATTTTGTTTCTTTGTTGGACAGAGGCAATGCCTTACTGTGTCACTCTCACTGGCCTGGATCTCACTGTGTGGACCAGACTGGCTCCAATTCACAGATTTGCCTTCACCGCCTTCTCAGTGTTGGGAACCACCATGCCTGACTTCCAGTACTATTTTCATTTTTGTTTTGTTGTATAAGAAAATTCTTCTTCTGTTGAATTGGGTTTGAACCTTTGTCTTATATCAATTGCCTGAATGTATGCAGAGCTATTCCTTCTAACTAGTATGTGCTTTTTCTCTTGTCTGTATATTTTCCCTTTGCCATGATTATGTCTTCATTGTGTGGCCATGGAAGTTTTTAAATTGGGTCAAGTGATTCTTGCCACTTTTTTTAAAAAAAATATATCATCTCTGTTAGTACATTTGTCATTTAATATAAAGTTAAGATATTTTATAGCTGAGGAAGAGTGTGTTTGAGTGTGCAAGCGGGAGTTGGTGTTTGTGCCTTTCTTGCGGAGTAAGGCTGCCGGCAGTCCCCACTGGTATCCACCAGCCTTGTGTGAGGGTGGCGCTCCCACTCTGACCCAAGCTACTGATTCTTGGCTTAGTCCCCTCTGCAGCTGGCCTTTCAGGAAAGGTAGACGCCTCATACTGCCAGCTGGGCAGGAAGTACAGATTATCAGTGCGGTCGGCATGGGCCACACGGATGATCTGGGACCCTCATCTGCCTCTCAGCCTTTCCTGGTACCGTCCTGGGGAAGGATGGTGCTTTGTTACTATTTGACAGTGTTTTCCTATCAACCTTTTGGATGTGGGGGAAGTGAATGTGGCTATAGTTTAGTTTGGTTTGGTTTGGTGTGTCTTGCTTTCATGAAACAGAGTTGTGGTTGTCTGATCATCAGAAAATCTCTGGGTCTGCTAGAAAAACATATGTTTAGGGTGCTGTGATTGACTGTATGCTGTTAAGGTATGATTCATGGCCAGAGAGCTCAAATCATTATTGATAAATATGCAGTAAAAACACCTTCAGAAAATAACTGAACTAATTTATAAGATTTCTCATTTTAAAATCCCACTCTATAATAAATAAACTTCTTTTGTTGGAAATTTTGTTAGTTTTGTGTTGAACCCAAGGCCTTGTATATTTTAGGCAACTGCTATGTCACTACATCTCCTATCACAAAATATTACATTTTTTTCTTTTTATTTCTCTTGGTCTCCAAACTCCTTTTTGTTTTGTTTAGATGGTACACTAAAATGAAGGCGTCTTTTAAGGTGTTAATGCATTAATCATTTTTTGATAATCTTACTGAATAAATTTTTCTTTTGAAAAACAACTTTTTCTTCATTCACTACATAGTTAATGAATGAATCATAAGTATAAACTTTGCTATTTTGGTTTGTTTATTATTTGTTTTGTTGTTTGAGTTTTTGTTTGCTTGGTTTGTTGGTTGAGTTTAACTTGATTTTCTTTTTTTTTTTTTTTTTTGAAGCTTAATTATCATTAAAGAATAAATGTTTCTTAAGTTGAAAATAGATTCTTTTCTCATATACTATATCTTGATTATAGTTTCTTCTCCTTCCACTCTTCGCATTTCCTTCCCACATCCCCTCGCTCTGGGTCTACTTTTTTCTGTCTCTCATTAGAAAAGAACATATCTAAGAGTAACAACCAAGCATGACAAAATTAAAATATAACAGGAGGAAGCAAAAACTTTCATATTGAAGTTGAATTGGCAACCCAATGGGAGGAAGACTCCCTACAGCAGGCACAGTCAGGAGTCCCATAGGAATACTAAGCTAATCGCTATAATATATGCAGAGAGGACCTGGTACAGACCATGTAGGCCCTTGGCTTGCTGTTTTAGTCTCTGTGAGCTCATGTGTGCCTTGCTTAGTTGATTGAGAGGACCTTGTTCTCTCAGTGCCCTCCATCCGCTCTGGCTTTTACAGTTTTTCCATCTTCTCTTCCATGGGATTCCCTGAACTCTAAGGGGAAGGATTTGATGGAGACCTCCCATTTAGACTATCTCCACATAATGTCTGGCTGTGGGCCTCTGCCCCTGTCCCATCTGCTGCTGGGGTAAGGCAGATTTATGACCATAACAGAAGATCATTAGGAGTTATCTTAGTAGTTTGTTTGGTTGGTTTTTTTTTTTCCTTTTATGACCAGTTGTGTTTGCTTTTACCTTGGGTCTCTAGGCGACCCAGTCTCTGGTTCTTGGTTACCTAAGTGGTATCAGGTATGAGTTTCTTCTCATGGAGTGGACCTTAAATCAAATCAGACATTGTTTAGCTCTTCCCACAAGTTTGGTGCCACTGTTACACTAGCATATTTGGCAGGCAGGACAGATTTTAGGTCAAAAGTTTTGTGGCTGTGTTGGTGTCCACAGTTCTCTTTTAGTTCTCTTTCAGTAGCTGTCAGATCTTATGATGCTTTTAAAATATTTTATTATTTTTAATAGTGTGTATGTATGTTTTGTCTGTGTGTAGGTATGTACATGTGAGTACAGGTACCCACAGAGACCAGAAGTGTCAGATTGCCCCTAAAGCTGGAATTACATGCAGTTTGAACTACCACATGGGTTCTGGGAAACAAACTCAAGACCTTTAGAAGAGCTGGTCTTAACTGCTGAGACATCTCTCTAACCCTACAATAAAAATTTAATGAAAAAAAATTAGTCAGATTCTCACAAGCAACATCAAGATACTGTATATTTTTATTTAACTCTGAATTTTTTTTTTTTTAAAAAGAATCACCATGCTGCTAAAAAGAGAAATCTTGGAGTTGATTTTCTTGAGTGAAGTATAATTGATGTTATTACATTCAAACTTCTTGTACAAATACCGATACTAATTTTGTAGGTTTTATTGAATTATGTTTATTGGAGGAATACGGAGAGTACTTTGCCAATATGAATCTTTGGGTCACTTACGCATATTTTCTAGACAGTTAGTTTTGGAAATACTTTTAAATTAAGATTTTGCCAATGCAAAATGTTGGATGGTGCAAACTTATAAATGTATTTTTAAAAGCACAGATTTTATATTTATGAAGCTGCTATTTATTGGTTTTAGAAACCTAACTTTACTGTGTTGTACAGTCTTTTACACTTTATGCTTGTCTATGGTTTTGCCGTAGGATATGTAAGTACACACACACACACACACACACACACACACTTCTTATTCATATATATCTTACTTGTTTTTTGCTGTGGTGTTGCTTCTCTTTTTTGTTTATTGGTTTGCACTGTAATGCTTCTCTCCTTCATCTCATCCCCTATGTACCTTCATATAGTATTTTAATATTATATAATATGGATATATAATATGGAATATATCTATTATATAATATCCAGGATTGTATAATATCCAGTTTAATAAAATAATTAAGTATGTGTGTAGACTTGCATAAACATAAGGATATATAGAAGCATGACTTTTCTTGAAAATATGGAAATGTGTTTTGCTACTTAAACTCACTGAAAAATCCAGAAATTATCACTGTAGCTATGCTTCAACAATAACTTTGTATTTCTCTATGAATCACCAATAATTATATAGTCACCTCTCTTAGAGGCATTTCCTGCTGACTACTGTCTCTGTAGAAACAGTAAACAGTCCTACACGTACGCACACACATATCTATATGCATGCCCACAACAATATTCAAATTCTGGGATGTTCAGAAAAGTCTTTAATTTTAATAGTTCTTCTTAGACTACTCTCCCATAAGGTTTTAATATAATAATTCACATTTTAAAACACCCCCACCCCAGTTTAAAAAGAGCCTTTCCTCTGCCAAGAATATGTTATTAGATCTTTTAAAATTCATACCCATGTAATGGGTCTTGGAATTAGTTGAATTTTAATTTCTTTAACCTTATAGCATAGGCTTCTTGTTTCTTGGCCTTGTGAATTTATTCATTTGGATTGCCTATGATCTTCTCTTACTTTTTCTGTTGATGTGCCTAGCCTCTTATTTATACAACAATTTCTTTCTGTAATCTCTATCAATTTTCTGTTTTTCCTGTGAGTTGCAGAAACTGTTTCCAAATTTGTTGTTTCTTTTTTTTTTTTTTTTTTTAGGATTTATTTTATTTATATGAGTACACTGTAGCTGTAGAGATGACCATGAGCCATCATGTGTGTGGCTGCTGTTGACCTCAGGACTTCTGCTGGCCCCGCTCGCTCCAGTGTAATTCACTGTAGCTGTCTTCAGACACACCAGAAGAGGGCGTCAGATCTCATTACGGGTAGTTGTGAGCCACCATGTGGTTGCTGGGATCCGAGCTCAGGACCTTCAGAAGAGCAGCAAATTTGTTGTTTCTTAGTGTTTATCTTATCTTTTAAAATTAATTAACTAATTAATGAATTTCCTCTTCTTTTATATAGCACATGTGTTTTTTAAGTTTATTTTTGTAAGATTTTTGGAATTCCATTTTCAAAAATCTATTCTTTTTTCAGATGAAATTTATTTTTGTATATATTTAGAAGATTATGTCTCGTTTTCTTTCAAATGAGTATTCAGCCTTGGCATCCATTGTTAAGTCATTTCCCTCTGAATGGAAAGATTTTTGGATTGTTTGGTTTGTGTCTAGATATTTGATGATTTTATCACACTGACATTATGATACTCACATTCACACACAAATATTGGATGGTAAAAATGTAGGTGTTGGACTAGGGGAGTTTGTTCATGAAAAAGGAGCAGCTTCTCAGAGCTATCATTGGTGAGAAGGAAATTCAGAGACAAGCGCGAATGGATGCCAGACCTCCTTTGAAGACTGGTGAGGCAGTGCCATCATCATAGGACTGTCAGGGGGACACCAGTCCAAGAAGAGGCTCTGGGCTGCTGCCTGTTGATCTCTGCAGCCCCCATAATATTTGCATTCTTGGAAATATCTTTTTTTCTTTCTTTACTTTTCTTTTTTTCTTTCTCTCTCTCTCTTTTGTTTTTTAAATATCTGAAACAGGTCTCTGTATAGCTCTAACTGAACTCACTCTGTAGACCTTGCTGCCTTTGAACTCACAGAGATTTTTCTGCCTCTGCCTTCTAAATAATGTGATTAAAAGTGTGTGCCACTGTGAATACCCTTGGAAATATATTTATGCAATGTTTGACCAATGCTCCCAGATTAGGTTTTCTTTTTAAAATATTGAAAATATAAAGGTATGCAATCTATTGAGAAATACTTTGTTTTTGTGAATGTAAAAATGAACACTCAAACAGTTAAGTTACTTGTTCAAAACTTTATAGCTAATGTGCAATTAAGGGTATGATTCAAAAGTAAGGGTTATAAAGGTGACTCAATGGTTAAGACTGTTTCCTGCTTTTTTTGGAGGACCCAACCTTTAATTCCCAGCACTCACGTTGGACAAGTCACCAACTGGCTGACCAAGGACCTATAACACCAGCTTTGGGATATCTGACACTCTCTTCTGGTCCCTGTGTGCACCTGCATATACATGGCACACATTCACATAGAAACATACATATACACACAGATAAAAATAAATCCTTAAAAAAGTTAATACACTAAGTTAAAGCTCTCTCCATTTTGTCAAATGAAATGTTTTAATGAGAGATACGTTGAAAGCTAAGGTATATGCAGACTAGTAGTGGGAGTATGCCATCATCACACTGGCATACATTGCTTTAAATAATGCAATGGTCAATGAGGAATATTGCATATAACTATTTACAACAGAGCAATTCTGTCTTGATAAAATAACACTGTGTATGTGTTCTTCAAAGATGTAGTCTATGAATACAATGTTAAAATATTTTAATTTTTTTATTCTGAACAAACCTTAATAACTTTTTAAAATATCCTTTTTAGAACAGAAGAAAGTTAAAGTTAAAAAACCAAAACCAGAATTTCCTGTGTATATGCCTTTAGAAAATACATATATTCAGTCTTATGATCATGGAACATCTATTGAAGAAATTGAGGAGCAAATGGATGACTGGCTGGAAAACAGGAACAGAACACAGAAAAAACAGGTAATTAAACTTTTAAAACTTGATTTAAGGAGCTGGATGGAGATCAGATCCAAAGCCCAGGCAAGCATAACTGTTGAGCTACAGCCTTACCTTTAGAGTGTTTGATGGTTAATTTGTGTGTTTGTTATTGTAAAAGTTGGTCCAGCTGAATATCCCAGGTTAGCCCAAAATCTGTTATCATTTTGCCTCTGTCTCCCACATTCTGGGATTGCAGCTAGCACCATTTTTCTAGTTGTAAGTAAATGTTTAAACTGGTTTTAACTGTCTCATAAGAAACATAAAGTCCATTCAGTATTGTTACACAGCTGAGCGGGCTGTTATAGAGCAAAACTGCTAACCATTGCTAGGATAAAGGACTAGAACTCTGACCAACAAGAAAATGCAGAGGGTAAAGCACTTACCACCCAGCCTGATGACACAGGGTCAACCTTTGGAACCCACATGACTGAAGGAGAGAACTGCTTCCCACAAATCGTCCTTTGTCCTGTGAGGGGATTTGATTGTTGTTGAATGTTCTGTGGACATTGTATTGCAGGAGCACAGGCATTGCTTGTCTTGAAAGGTCTGCAGACCTCACAGTGACTCTACCCAGCTTTCTTTATTCTGTTAGGAGGCCTCATTACTGCTCACTTTCATTGCATACTACTTGTCTGTTTAAGTGGGTTGCATCTTCTTGCTTTAAATTTTAGAAGGTCATATGTGTCCGGATTTTTGTCTTAGTCCTTTTAAAGCTTCATTTTATTGGAATATGACTTTGTAGACTATTTCTTAATGACCCTCTAGATTTCAGTGACACTTGTTAGAACATACCCTATCTCTCCCTAACTTTACTGATTTCGACCTTCTCTTTTTTCCTTTTGTTAGTTTGACTGAGTTTGTTACCTTTATCTTTTCCATGAACCAAATATTTGATTGATTAATCCTTTCTATTATTTTAATGTCTATTTCATTGAGTTCAGCTCTGATCTTTTTTTCTTTTCTTTTACCAAATTTGTTTATTCTTTTTAAGACATATCATGCTGGGCGGTGGTGGCACATGCCGTTAACCCCAGCACTTGAGAGGCAGAGGCAGGTGGATTTCTGAGTTTGAGGCCAGCCTGGTCTACAGAGTGAGGTTCAGGACAGCCAGAGCTACACAGAGAAACCCTGTCTTGAAAAAAAACAAAAAAACAAAAACCAAAAAAACAAACAAAAAAAGACATATCACTAGATTGTTTGAGAGCATTCTGTTTTAATACATTTGCTGTATTTGACAGGTTCTTGTACATTGATTCATTTTTTATTTAATTATAGGAATTATAAAATTCCCCATTTTCAACAGTAGTTTACTTTCATTCAAAGCATATTATTCAGGCTCCGTGTGTTCATATAATCTCTGTAGTCCTTTTGCTATTGGTATTTAGCCTAGTCCATTATGATCTGATAAGATATAATAAATTATTTTAGTTTTTAAAAATTATTAAGATTTTCTTTATGTTCTCCAGTATGCATTGTTTTAGAAAAAGTAGCATGTGTTGATGAAGAGTATATGTACTTGGAACTGAGAGAATATTTTGCAGATGTCTATGAAGTGTACTTTCCCTCTGTAGTGTAACGTAGCTGATGTCTCTCAGTTTTGGGGTTTTGTTTGTTTTGTTCTGTTTTTTGGTCTGAATGGTCACTGGGGAGAGTAAAGTCTAACACTTTGTTGCTTTGGTCTGTTTCTCTTTGTACGTTATGTCTTGTAGAGCTTTAATAAATTGAGAGTTGCAGGTTCACTGTTTATAAGCCTATGATCATTATATCTTCTTAATGAATATTAACTTAATGAATATGTTAGGTATTAATGTAACTAGAGCTTCTGGCTTGAGGGTTGTACTTGCTTAGAATATTACTCATCATCTTTTCATTTCTAGCTTTTACTGATGAGGTAAGCTTCCTGAAAGCAGCACATTCTTGGACCTTTTTAAAATATAGTCAGCCTTCATCTTTTACTTGGAGAATTAAGACTTTATATTTAGAATTATTGTGTTGATAGTATTTGACTCACCTCTCCTTAATTCTTCTTTCTTCCTTTTCCATGCTTTTATGAATGTATGTATTCTTTCTCTTCTACTTGGTCTTTTAATGGAGTCTCTGAGTTCTGCTATGTTCTGTTCTTTCTTACTTCTTATCACTGTCTGAGGCTTGTAAATAATCAACCATGACTTCAAGTGCTGACTCTTGCTTTCTCTTCTGTCTCATCCAGTCCATGAGTGAGGCTCTGAACTATGTGTGTTTTACTCTCATCTGCTGAGCTTTTTACTTCCAAGAGTTTTTTTTCTTTCTCAAAATCCCTATCTTGTTATTTTCTCACTCATAATTTGTATTACCTTTTAAAACTTATTCAGCTATTTCCTTGTATATTCTTGGCATTCATTTATCTACATAAAACATCCTCCTTAAGGGCTGAGAGAGTACGAAAGACTCATGGATGTGGGGTCCACAACACTGGTGCTATTTCTCCTACAACTGTTACAGGACACCAGTTTTGTCTAGTTGGATCCAGTTTGTCAGCATGGGGCTTCTACTTTCCCTATTCTTTTTTGTTTAATTAATTAATATATTTACCTCAAACACAGCACCTGCCTCCAGTTCCCCCCTCACAGGTATCCTTCTCCATCCTCCATCTCCTTCTCCTCTAAAAGAGTGGGGCTTCCTCAGGTATCCCTCACTCTGGCCCATCAAGTCTCTCACTGAGGCCAGACAAGGAATCTTTGTTAGAGAATGGATACCACAGTCAGGCTGTAGCTTTAGGAAGAACCTCCACTCTAGCTGTTGGAGAGGTCCACATAGAGACTGGGCTACATGTCTGCCACATATGTGCTAGGAGCCTCGTTCAAGCCCATGTGTGTTCTTTGGTCGGTTGGCTCAGTCTCTTGAGAGTTCCCAGAGGTCCAGGTTAGTTGACTCTGTTGGACTTCCTATGGGGTTCCCATCCCCTTCAGGGCCTTCAATCCTTTCCCCAGCTCAGACACACAATATCAATTAATCAGTACCCCCAGAGCTTCCAGGGCCTAAACCATCAAACAATGAGTACACATGGTAGGACTCATGGTTCGAGCTGCATATGTAGCAGAGGATGGCCTAGTCGGTAATCAGTGGGAGGAGAGGCCCTTGGTCCTGTGACGGTTCTATGCCCCAGTGTAGGGGAATGCCAGGGCCAGAAAGTGGGAGAGGGTGGGTAGGTGAGCAGGGGGAGGGAACAGAGTTTTCTTGGTTTTTTGTTTTGTTTTGTTTTGTTTTTCCCAGAGAGGAAACCAGGAAAGGAGATAACATTTGAAATGTAAATTAAAAAAAAAAAATCTTAAAAAAAAAAAAAGGAGTCCCTGGCCTCCATCCACTGTTTGTCTGTGGGTGTCTGTGTCTCTTCCAGTCAGCTGCTGGGTAGAACCACTCAGAGGACAGCTATATTAGGCTCCTGTCTGCAAGCATAACAGAGGATCATTAATAGTGTCAGTGATTGGTGTTTGCCCATGGGATGGGTTTCAATTTTGGCCGATTATTGGTTGGCTGTTCCTTCCATCTCTGCTCCATCTTTGTCCCTGCATTTCTTGTAGACAGGACAGATTTTGGGTGAAAGTTCTGTGGGTGGCTTGGTGTCCCTATCCCTCCCCTGGAGGTCCTGCCTGGCTACAGGAGTGGTCTCTTCAGGTTCCATGTCCCCACTGTTAGGCATCGTGCTATTGACTCCTGGGATCCTCCCCAATCTCAGACCTCTGAGACTTTCTAAAGAGTTTCCCTTACCCTCCAGTCCTGGAAGCTGCACATTTCTTCTCCGTTCATTTTTCTGGCCCTCTGGGTCTCCCTCTTGTGTCTGCACATACAGTCACTCTGGAAATCAGTCTGGTGATTTTCTCAGAAAATTAGTAATTGTTGTACCTGAAGACCCAGCTATACTGCTCTGGGCATATACCCAAAAGATGCTCCACCATAACACAAAGATGAGTGCTCCACTATACTCATAGCAGCTTTAGTTGTAATAGCCAGAAACTGGAAACAACCCAGATGTTTCTCAACTGAAGAATGGATACAGAAAATGTGGTTCATTTACACAGTGGAGTACTACTCAGCTATTAAAAAGAAGGACATCGTGAATTTTGCAGGCAAAGGGATGGAACTAGAAAATATATCCTGAGTGAAGTAACTCAGACCCAAAAGGACATGCATGGCAAAACCCAACTACCAAAGACTGGTGCTGTTTCTTCCATCATGGGTAACCTCACTGGCCATGTGCCATTCTCTTCACTATTGCAGCCCTTGCTTCTCCTGTATACATTCTGGGTTGTGTCAGACACTCCCCCAAGCCATTGCCTATACCATGTCACTCTGTTTTACCAGCCAGTTCCGGGGTATCCATTGGAACCTTGAATTGTGATTGTTCTTTATTAGCTGATATCCAGAGAAAGTGAGTCTCTAACAACGGGTCTTTTATTATGAAAGCTTTCTGATTGTAGCACTCTTGAGAATTTGCTGTGTGATCTAATTAATTTTTCTCTCAAGCTACTTTGTTCAGGAGCAGTGACTTTTAGACCAATCCTGAATCTGGGTTTAAAGCATAAAGAACTGTGGGCTTTCCGAGGACTGTTGTTGACTCTGTACTTTTTGGCTTACCTTATGCCTCTGGATAATATTTCCACCTTTGTATGTAAAGTGAGGAATAGTATGCATTAGGAACTATTCTCTCTTTTCCAGAAGAATATCTAAGTTGTTCAGAATACTAGAGTGAGTTATTTCTTATGTTCCCATATCATTTTGTTGTCTATAGAATCTTTTATTTAACCCTTTTATTTCAAATATTCAGGGAATTTATATCTTCCCTCATTTTAATCTTGGTCAAGCTCTCTAGGAACATAATGTATTGATATTTAAAAATCAGTTTTTACCTTTATTGATTTTTTTAATTATTTTTCAGTTGTTTGGAATTGATTTTTTGTTTTTGTTTTTACTATTCTACTTAGTTTGTTTTGTTTCTAGGTCCTACAGTTTTTAGTTTTTGAAATTATTTTATGTCTATGTATGTTTTGGGCTGTTTGAACGTCTGTATACCACATGTATCCTTGGTGCCAAAGGAGGTTACTGGTTCTCTTGGAACTGGAGTTTGGCAGCTGTGAGCGCCATGTGGGTGCTGGGAAGGGAATCAGGCCCTCAGAAAGAGTAGCAGTGCTTTAACTGCTGAGGAGCTGTCTCTTGTAGGCTTTTCAAAACCTACTTTTTGTTGTTGTTGTTTTAGAAACAGAGTTTCTCTGTATAGCCATGACTGTCCTGAAACTCATTCTGTAGACCAGTCTGGCCTCGAACTCAGAAATCTGCCTGCCTCTGCCTCCCAAGTGCTGGGATTAAAGGCGTGCACCACCACCGCCTGGCCAAAACCTACTTTTAATAATGGTTCTTAAATGCTGTAACCTCTCTTCTAGCCCATCACCCACCAGAGGTAGTAGAAAGGAAAGGTTAGTAGCAAAGGAGGAGGTGGACCTATTTAGAAATAGTTCTTTGGAGCAAATCCAGTCTGCACTGTCAGTTCAGTTCCCATGAATTAGCAGTGGCAGCTTGACCCATTCGCAAACAGCCTTCATGAATTAGCAACTGTACATCAATCCAGAAGAAACTGCAAGGCTCTCTGCCAGTACCACCAGAAGTTTTTTGACGCATTTCTCTCTATGAAGTCACAACAAACAATGGCCAGCAAAGAATAGTAAGGCATAGTGAAGTGAAAACTTAAGGGTTCTTTGGAAATGGTCAGTTGGATGGTATTTTGCTGGGGTAAACACATGAAGGAACATTTATCTGAAGTAGACACAGGAGAACTGAAGTTCTGCTAAAGCAAGCACATGAAAAGACACGTGATGAAGGAATGTTTGCTAAAAACATGCATGTATTTGTTTGCCTTACATTGTGTAGCTGAGCTACATTTGTTGGGACTCCATAGAGAGAAACGTACCAAAATAGTTCTGGTGCTGTGCTGCAGTTTCTTGCTGCTTCTGTGGACTCGGGCTGATTGGCAGAGTGATGTCAGCTGAGACAGATTCACGTGCTGAGGCAAGTCCCATAAATCAACACATAAATCTAAGAACATGAAGCTAGGATCATATATGAGAGAGAAATTATATTGTGCATATGTAACACATTTTTATTTTCTATTCATCAGTTGATAGACATCTAAGGTAAGTCTATATCCTGTTTGTCAGTAGACCAGCATTGATCCTGGTTGTGCAAGTGTCTCTGTAGTAGAAAATGAAGCCTTTGGTATAGCTGAGTTTCATGATGGTCCTATCTTTAACTGTCTGAGAAGCCTTCATTCACACTGAGTTCCGTGGTGGCTGCCCCAGCTTAGACTCCGCCAACCGTGGATAAGAGTGGCCCTTTTCTCCGTGACCATCACCAGCATTTGTTATTTGTTTCCTTGATAGCCATTCTGGCTATAGTGATGTGACATCTCAAAGTGCATATAATCTGCCATCGTTCATCTGTGACTTTACATCTACTGGTACTTATTTTATGCAGTTGAGTAGCACCTGTGTTTGGGTTATATATGTTTAGAACCAGAATGTCCTTTTGATGGATGTTTCTCTCAGTCACCATGATGTGGACTTCATAAATTGTAAATCTTTTGATGGCTAATGACAGAGATCTGTTTGAATGTTAATTAGCTGTTTGTAGTTCTTCTTTTGAGAGACCTTTTTTAGTTCCATAAGCCATGTTTTTAATTGGATGGTTTTCTTGAGTTTCTTCTTTAGTTTCTTAAATTTCTTGTATATTCTGAATACTGGTCCTTCATCAGACCCACGCAGTAGCGTGCTTCCTCACTGCTTTGACAGTTTCCTTTCTTGACAGCCCTTTAATTTGATGAGATCCCAGATGTCAGATCCTGGACTGTCAGTTGTCCTTATCTATGCACATTTCTTGAAGCCTACTCCCTGCTTTTTTTTCTCTAGCCATTTTAAAGTTTCATTCCTTATCTTGAGATCCTTGATCCATCTGGAGTTGATTTTTATGGGTATTAGAGATAGGGATATGGTTTTATTCTTCTATGTGAAGATGGCCAATATTACCTACTTGACTATTTGTCAAAGATGCTGGTTTTCTCCAGGGTACATATTTTGTGTCTTGTCAAATATTGGGTGGCTGCAGCTGGGTGGCCTTGTGTCTGGGTGTCCTGTCCTGTTCTGTTCTAGTCTATTGTTCTGCATATCTCTTTTAGATCAGTACCATTCTGTTTTTATTGCTGTGGCTCTGTGGTAGTATAACATGAAGTCACATATAGTGATAACTCTAATTGCCTGTCTGAGGTCTTACACTTCTATATGAATTTTAAGATTTTTTTCTTTTACTATGAAGTACATCATTGGAAATTTTGAGCTTGTATATACCAGTATATTGCTGTAGATGGGATGGGCATTTTCTTTTTCTTTTTTTTTTCTATTTGCTTAAAGCATTTTATTTATTTTTTTTATTTAATTATTTTTTTTAAAACTTTTATTGCATTCTGATGAGAAAAGTTACATGATTTCAATTTATCTGAATTTGTTAACATTTAAAAACATATTTTAAGTAAATAGAATTAAATCACATTCTTGTTTCCCTTTTGTACCCCCACTCCTCCCAGAGACCCCCCCCTTCAATACCTACAATATCTTTTTTGTCATATTTCTTAAAATTTATAAAATATAACAATAAAATATTATAAAAGTTGTTTGATATAAAACAACAATCAGTTTAACAGTCTTGTGTAGATGCTCGTCTACAGCAATAGTGAAAATACATCTTTCTCAATATAAATTTTAAATAACTCCAAACATATTAACTGTATACTTCAAAATAATACATCACTACTAGTATTTTCTTAAATGAACATAAGTATATAAAGTCTTTTTGTTTGTTTGTTTGTTTTGTATTTAGTAGAGTTTAAAATCTTGGCTCTTACTGTGGTACAAGCCAAAAATAAGAACAATTTTTAGACATTGGATTTCAGTGTAATAAGGCTGTACTTCAATGACCCTCATATCACCAAAGGATTTTACCTCCATCGTAGCTAAGCTGAGAGTTGATAGTTCTGCTGCACCAAGAAATGAATTGTAGGCTCGATTTTTGGATACAGACTTCCTGCTATGGTCAAAACTATTTGACTTGAGTGAGTGACTTTATTCTCAGCCACAGAGAACAGGGTACATTCATTTAAGAAATGGTGTAGGTATTAAGATGGTCTATCCATAAATTCATTCACCAACTGTTTCAGTGAACAATGGTTCTGCTTGGAGGGTGGCACAGACACTAGGTGAGGGTAAGAATTTGGTTCATTAGCTGTGATAATTTGGAAAAGCATTCATCTCAGAGAAAGAGTAACTTATAAAGCCCTCTTCTTCAAACTTGATACAAGAGTTACAAATGTCAAGCAAAGCATTCAGTCTCACTCTTTGTTGTTCTCTTACAAGCAACCTCCCTAGTAAATCCTCTATGTTTCTTTTGGATATATAAATATAAGCTTTTGGGTATATAAATATAAGCTGTTCTGAAAACCATAGTATAGTGTAAAGATATGAAATAAACAAGGCTAGTAATAGAGAGGCTGAGATAGGAGAAGCAAGATCTCAAGACCATTATGTTGTACACAGCCAGACACTGTCACAAACAAACAAGCTGACAGTGTATATAGATTGTACAATATTGGACCTATTTCTCCAGTTACCAAATTAGAAAGGCCATTGGATGACAACAAATTTCTAATTCCTCATATTATTGGATTTCAATCGATTAGGATATGTTGGTAATATTAATTTTCATATTAATATACCAAGAAAAAGTAATTGTCACTTCCTGTTGTTTTTGTTGTGACAGGTGGAATTGGGTTTGTGTGGATTTGTTGAAAGATTACCTTCTTGCTTCTTCTAGGGTGTAGTTTTGCTCCTTATGTTGATGTTTTCCATCTATTATCCTTTGTAGGGCTGGATTTGTGGAAAGATATTGTGTAAATTTTGTTTTGTCATGGAATATCTTGTTTTCTCCATCTATGGTAATTGAGACTTTTGCTGAGTATAGTAGCCTCAGCTGGCATTTGTGTTCTTGTAGGGTCTGTATGACATCTGCCCAGGATCTTCTAGCTTTCATAGTCTCTGGTGAGAAGTCTGGTGTAATTCTGATAGGCCTGCCTTTATATGTTGCCTGCCTTTTTCCCTTACTGCTTTTAAAATTCTTTCTTTGTTTAGTGCATTTGGTGTTTTTATTATTATGTGTCGGGAGGAATTTCTTTTCTGGTCCAGTCTATTTGGAGTTCTGTAGGCTTCTTGTATGTTCATGGGTATCTCTTTCTTTAGGTTAGGGAAGTTTTCTTCTATAATTTTGTTGAAGATATTTACTGGCCCATTACATTGGGAATCTTCACTGTCTTTAGTACCTATTATCCTTAGGTTGGGTCTTCTCATTGTGTCCTGGATTTCCTGGATGTTTTGGGTTAGGAGCTTTTTTTGCTTTTTGCATTTTCTTTGACTGTTGTGTCAATGTTTTCTATGGTGTCTTCTGCCCCTGAGATTCTCTCTTCTATCTCTTGTATTCTATTGGTGATGTTTGCACCTATGATTCCTGATTTCTTTCCTAGGTTTTGTGTGGCCAGGGTTGTCTCTCTTTCTGTTTTCTTTATTGTTTCTATTTCTATTTTTAGATTCTGGATGGTTTTGCTCATTTCTTTCACCTGTTTGATTGTGTTTTCCTGTAGTTCTTTAAGGGATTTTTGTGTTTCCTCTTTAAGGGCTTCTAGCTGTTACATGTGTTCTCCTGTATTTCTTTGAGGGTGCTATTTATGTCTTTCTTAAAGTCCTGTATCATCACCATGAGAAGTGATTTTATATCTGAATCTTGCTTTTCTGGTGTAATGGTGTGTCCAGGACTTGCTATGGTAGGAGAACTGGGTTCTGATGATGCCAAGTGACCTTGGTTTGTGTTGTTTATTTTCTTATGCTTCCCCCCCCCCCCAGTCTGGTTATCTCTAGTGCTACCTGCCCTTGCTAAATCTGACTGGAGCCTGTCCTTCCTGTGATCCTGGTTGTGTCAGAACTTCTCAGAGTCAAATTGTCTCTGGGATCCTATGATTCTGGGATCCTGTGACCTTGAGCTTGGTAGAGCACCTGGGAGTGGAGCTTCCTCTGTGTGTTGTGGGACTGGATGCGGAGCTTGTGCCCAAGGTCTGCTCAGGACACCAACCCAGACAGACCGGAAGGAACCCGAGTCACTGGGCTGGCAGAGTTCCTGTGTGCCTGGTCCTGCTGGTCTAGGTTACTCCCAGTCTTGGGACGGTTGTTAGTTCCTCCTCACCTCCAATCCTGGGTATGTCAGAATGCCTGGGAGTGGAGCTTCCTCTGGCTGTTGTGGGACTGGCTGCCTAGCTTGCACCCAAGGTCTGCTGGACACCAGCCCAGACAGACCGGAAGGAACCGGAGTCACTGGGCTTGGGATGGGCATTTTCACTGTATTTATGAGTATGTATAGTCTTTCCATCTTCTAGTATATCCTCTAATTTCCTTCTTTGATAATTTTAGGTTTCCATTGTAGAGATTTTCACATCCTTGGTTAGGTTTATTCCAAAGTTTTGTTTTTGTTTTTCTCCTTAATGTCTTTGATAATAGGGTGAATAGAATTGTTTCCATGATTTATAGCTAAAAAATGCCTACATAAAGAAATCAAAGGAATCTCAAGTATCTTAATAATACACCTTACAGCCAAGCAAACACAAACCAGCCCCCAGTCAGCAGCTGGAAAACGATCATTGAGTACAGAGATTAATTTAAAAACTAAACAAAACAAATAAACAAGTATCACTGAAACACGTTTAGTTTTTTAACAACACAAATTGGCAATATTGATCCAAACTTACAGAAGGACCATATTCGTAAACTTGGAGATAGAAAGGAAACCATTACAACAGATATTAATGAAATTCATAAAACCACTAGGTCTTACCTTAAAAACATATATTCCACTACATCGGAAAATCTAACAGACGGATTTTTCTGGATTGATATGACCAAGGTGAGATAAGAAAAAAAATCTTTAATAAACATTAAGTTGACAGACAGATGTGATTAAAAAATCTTCCAACTAAAGCTTCCAAAAAAGCCCAGGCCAAGATAGACTTACTGGTGAATTATACTAGACCTTCAAAGAATACGAACACTTCTCAAATTATTCTATTCAAAACAAAACTCAACAAAGGAACATTATAAAATCTTCTAAGAGGCGATACTGTTTTAGTAAGGGTTTTCCTGCTGTGAACAGACAGCATGACCAAGGCAAGTCTTCTAAAGGACAGCATTGTATTGGGGCTGGCTCACAGGTTCAGAGGTTGGTTCAGTCCTTTATCAAGGTGGGAGCATGATAACATCCAGGCAGAGCTGAGAGTTCTACATCTTCATCTGAAGGCTGCTACTGGAAGACTGGCTACCAGGAAGCTAGGGTTAGGGTCTTAAAGCCCACACCCATAGTGACACACCTACTCCACAAGGCCACACCTCCTAATAGTGCCACTCCCTGGGCCAAGCATGCATAAACCTTCACATTACACTCCCTGGCCCCCATAGGCTTATTCAAACACATGAGTCCATACATGCCATACCTGAACATAGAATAATACAGAATACATTTAGTCCAACTTTAAAAGTCCCCATAGTTGCCAGGCGTTGCTGGCACACGCCTTTAATCCCAGCACTTGGGAGGCAGAGGCAGGCGGATTTCTGAGTTCGAGGCCAGCCTGGTCTACAGAGTGAGTTCCAGGACAGCCAGAGCTACACAGAGAAACCCTGTCCCGAAAAACAAAACAAAACAAAACAAAATCCCCATAGTCTATAGCCGTCACAACAATGTTAAAAGTCCAAAGTTCAAAGTCTCTTCTGAGATTCATCCAAACTCCAAACTCTGGTTCTCCATGTCTGATGTCTTCAGGTCTTAACTCCTTTTTCATCTTTGTTGACTGCAACAAACTTCTTTCTCCTGGGCTGGTTCCACTCCCTGTTAGCACCTTTCCTCAGCAGATAGCCCATGACTCTTGCATCTCGAACATCTTGGGGTCTCCAAGGGAACTCCAATGTTACAGCTTCTTGTTTCAATGTCTGGGATCCACACATGATCTTCTGGGCTCCATCAAAGGGCTGGTGTCACTTCTCCAGCTCTGTCCTCTGTAGCATTCTAAGCTCAGATTGATTCAATCCACTACTGCTGCTGTTCTTGGTGATTATCCCATGTTACTGGCATCTCCAATACACTGGGGTCTTCTGCTGCAACTAGGCTTCACCAATAGCCTCTCATAGGCTCTCTTCATGGTGCCAAGCCTCAACTTCTTTCATGACCCCTTCAGTCCTGGGTTGTCAACTGCAACTAAGGCTGCACCTCTACCAATGGCCTTCCCTGGCCTCTCACAGTGCCAGGCCTCAGATCTTCTTGACTTTTTCATACCTTCAAAACCAGTACTACCCAGGTGACTCTTACACATTACCAAGTCCAGCTGTAGCACTAGGTACAACCTTGGCTATCTCTGGAACACAGCTTCTATGTGCTCTCAGAAAACACTTCCCAGATGTCACCTCAGTGATGCTGGTCTCTTCTTAATTACTATTAATTTCTTAGCTCCTGCTAACCAGCACCAATTGGCTCAGTAGTCTTCTCTTTTTGACTGTAAAGCCAGAGCGATTTGGCCAAAGCTGCTGAGTTCTGCTGCTTGGCACATGGCCCCCTTGTTCTATTACATTATCACCAGCTTTCTGTTTTCCAACTCCTTCACTGCCTAAGCTTGGCTATCCTGGAACTTGCTCTGTAGACTGACCTGGAACTCAGAGATAAGTATATCTGCCTCAAAAGCACTGGGATTAAAGGTGTGGTCCACCAAGCCTGGATTTAAGTTTTTCTTCACCTAGAACTTGGCCTGTTCTAGGCTGGCCTTGAACTCACAGATCTGCTTGTCTTTGCCTCCTGGGACTAAAGGCTTGCACTACCAAGCCTGGACCTAAACTTAGCTTGGTGGGATCTTGCCCCAAGGTCACTACTCCTTTAATTCAATTTAATATCCTTGAAGACAGGATTCAGCTCCATTTCCCTTACGGGTGCCCCTTTGATACTCGAACCATATATTTTGTATTTTTCTATTCTCAGCTTACTATGCTTGTTTAAAATGTTTTTCATGAGACTTAACCAGAGAACAATGTCTATGATGGGCATTTTGGAGACTTCTTTTGTTGATGCAATTAATAGAAGTCTCTACTCCTTAGCCTCAGTCTTTGGACAGTGGCAAAAAGCAGCCACATTGTTCACCAAAATATCACAGGAATAGTCACTCGGCCACATACTGAAATTCTTCTCTGAAACCTCTAGAACCAGGCTTCCACAGTTCAAATCACCCTCAGAAACAAAGTCTTCCATATTCCTACTAGAATGGCCCATTAAGCCCCACTTACAGCATTCCACTGCATTCCAAATCCAGAGTCCCAAAATCTACATTCTTCCAAACAAAAGCTTGGCTAGCCCTATCACAGCAATATCTCAATCCCTGGTACCAACTTTTTTATTTTATTTTTTTATTTTTTTATTTTTTGAGACAGGGTTTCTCTGTATAGCCCAGGCTGGCCTCGAACTTAGAAATCTAACCAACTTCTGTCTTAAGGTTTTACTGCTGTGAACAGATGCCATGAACAAGGCAAGTCTTATTATAGACAACATTGAATTGGGGCTGGCTTACAGGTTCAGAGGTTCAGGCCCTTATCATCAAAGTGGGAGCATGGCAGCATCCAGGCAGAGCTGAGAGTTCTATATCTTTATCTCAAAGCTGCTAGTAGAAGATTGGATTCCAGGAAGCTAGTATGAAGGCTTAAAGCCTATACCCACAATGATACACCTACTCCAACAAGGCCACACCTTCTAATAATGCCACTCCCTGGACCAAGTATATACAAACCATCACAGATACCAATACTAGATAAAGATAAAATGAAAAGAAAATTATAAACCAGTTTCTCTGATCAGTATAGTTGCAAAAATTCAACTTACAGCAAATTGCTAAGTACTTACAAACTAATTTCAAGAACACCTCAAAAAATTATTCACCATGATCAAGCTGTGTTTATTCCAGACATACAGGGATGGTTATAAATCAATAAATGTTACAACTTATACAGATGAACTTAAGGATAAAAGCCATGTAGGATAGTTATTCCTTTTTTTTTTTTTTTGGTTTTTCCAAGACAGGGTTTCTCTGTGTAGCCCTGTCTGTCCTGGAACTCACTCTGTAGACCAGGCTGGCCTCGAACTCAGAAATCCACCTGCCTCTGCCTCCCAAGCGCTGGGATTATAGGCATGCGCCACCATAGCCTGGCAAAAGCCATGTAAATATCTGGATAGTTGCCGAAAAGATATTTGACAAAACTCAAGTCCTGAAGTAGTGAGAAATAGAAGAAATGAAGTATTCATTATAATAAAGGCTATATGTTATTCTTCAACTTCCTCTTTGATTCCTTTCAACAGAGCACTGTTGGGTAAGTGGATCCATAGCCTGAGTTTCGTATGTTCTAGAGTCTTTGCTGTTGATGTCTGTTATTCTTCTGTGGTCTGAAAGAATACAAGGAATTATTTCAGCTTTTTTATAATTGTTGAGAGTGCCTTGTGTATATGATCTATTTTAGAGATTGTTCCATGGGATGCTTTAAAAAAAAATGTATGTTCTTCAGTATTTGGATGGAATATTCTACAGATGTCTCAAGTCCATTTGATCTATATCATTTAATTCATATATTTCTTTGCTTACTTTTGTTGAGAATATCAGTCAATTATTGAGTAGTATAAATATTGAGAGTTGGGTATTGAAGAAAACTACTTCTGTTGTTCTGTGACTTTACATCAGTATATGTTTTATGAAACTGAGGGCACTTATACTTGGGGCATATATAATTAAAATCATATTGTCCTCTTGAGAGATTGCTCCCTCAATCAGTATGAAGTAACCTTTTTTCTCTTGTCACTAGTTCATATTTGCCAGATATTAAAACCTGAGTGTTAGGCTAGAGAGATGGCTCAGTGGTTAAGAGCACTGATTGCTATTCTGGAGGTCCTAAGTTCAGTTCCCAGCAACCACATGGCGGCTCAACAACCATCTGTAATGGGATCCGACGCCCTCTTCTGGGGTGTCTGAAGAGAGCAATGGTGTACTCATATACATAAAAAAAAATAAATAAATCTTTAAAACCTGAGTGTTTCTTGGGCCCATTTGTCTGAAATACCTTTTTACTTTTTCTATCTGTTCTCCTTAAAGTTCTGTTGGATTTTTTATGGTGAGGTGCATTCTGTGGAGGCAGAAAATGAATTTATGCTTTTTAATCCAGTCTTCTAGTCTATGCCTTTTGATTTGAGAATTCAGACCATTAATGTTGAGACTTGTTATTGAAAGCTATGGATTGACCTCTGTCATTTTGTTGATTTCATAGTACATGGTTTTCTCCTTCCCTAAATCTAAACTGAAATCATTATCTTAGTGTTGTTTATACTGTGCCTGACTTATGTAAGCATTTTTTTTTCCTCTTTATTGAAGGGTTCCTTCAACTACCTTCTGTGACCATTTGGTCTTTTTATTGTTAAAAGATTTTATTTTTCCTTCTTTTTTCCTAGTTTCTTAAGGTAGGTTAGGCCATTGGATTAAGAGTGTATCTTGTATCTAGGGCTGGAGAGATGGGTCAGTGGTTAAGAGCACTTCCAGAGGTCCTGAGTTCAATTCCCAGCAACCACATAGTCACTCACAACCGTCTGAAATGGGCTCTGATGCCTTCTTCTGGGGTGTTTGAGGAAAGTGACAGTTTACTCATACAAAACAAATAAATCTTTAAAAAAAAAAAAAAAAGAACTTGTATCTGTTCTAGGGGTTAATGCTATAAATCTCCTATGAACACTGGTTTTATTTACTTTACATTATATACTTTTTATTATTTGAATTATGTATTGGCTACCTGTACTATACATTTAATAGTGGTTTTGCTTTCATTCAGATTGAGACATTCTAATTTTCTTTTTTGATTGTGAAGATTTACTTATATATATGAATATTTTGCCTGCATGTATGTATGTGCACCTCATATATATAGTACCTGCAGTAGTCAGAAAAGGGTAGGAGGTGCCCTGGAACTAGAGTCATAGACAGTTGTAAAGTGCTTTGTGGATGCTAAGAATCAAACCTGGGCCCTCTGCCAGAGTAACAAATACTCTTACTTACTGAGCCAACTTGCTATTAGGCTCATGGTACATGAGAAACATGGAGGAAGGGTGTGACAGAGAAAACCGTTTACTTATGGCAGTGAAGAGGCAAAAACAAAAATGGCAGACTATGAGGTAAGTCCATTGAGGCACTCTCCCTCTTCAGACACGTTTCCTCCAACTAGACCTTCCCAACAGTGTATCCAAAATTTAAATCCATCAATGGATTAACTTTTGATAACGTTTTAGAGCCCTCATAAACTAGTCACTTCTGAAAAGCCTATCAGTTATCAATCATTTTCTTGATGTATGATTCTGAGGATAGAGGATTCATTTTATATTCATCATGGACAAAAGCAGATGACATGACAGATGGAAGAAGTGTAAGATGGTTCTAACCATCCCTAGCAGGTACTATGATTTGCTGTACATGCAGTAGCTTGCTTAATTCTTTATAAAGTACTTTTTTTCTCCATTTTACAAAGAGCATTTGAAGGCCAGTGAGATCTATTTAATGGAATCATATACATTTTTTACTTGTTTATGAAATAAGCATTGAATTATGACAAACTTTACATGACACAGAATATAAGCAAATTGACATTAATCTATATTAATCAGAGTTCTCTAGAGGAAAAACACTGATTGAATATATGTATATATAAACTTTATCAAAAATTAATCCATTGATGGGATATGTATGTGTATATAATATACATGTATATACACATACATAAACACACACGCACACATATGGGATATATTAGAGTGGTTTACAGGCTTCAGTTTGGCTAGTCCAACACTGGTGATCTCTTGACGGCAAGAGCAAGAATTCAATAGTTCTTCACTGCACACAGCTGGATATCTCAGCTGTTTTTCAGTCAGTGTTGGAATCTGAAGAAATAGGCTCTAACACCACTGAAAGACTGTCTCAGCAATGGGACAGATGAACTTGCCAGAGAAAGTGAGGGCAAGCCAACAAAACACAAAAGTGTTCTTCTTCCACATCCCATCAGAAAGTGAGGCCCAGATTTAGGGTGGATCATCCCACCTCAAATGATCAATCAGGAAAAATCCCTCAGAGGGTGTGCCTATCTTCTTGGGTTTTAGTTGATTCCAGATATAGTCAAGTTGGCAACCAAAATTAGCCATTTCAAATGGCCACTCCTTATCAACTTGACACAGAGTTGTTTTATTTTCAAATGAAAACAATAACCAGGTCATAATTATTCCTAACAAGATTTAACTATCCCACATATAACTACAAACACGTTATATATTTTAGAAGAGGCAGCAGTATTTCTTGAAGGACAACATTTTGATTATCATAACTTAAGTATAAAACCCTCCAATATTATCTCAATTGGTGTTATATTACATGATAAAGAAAATGAGGAAAACAAACACTAATGCCTGCTTAAGATATATGTATATATACACAAACACATTCTTTTTTTTTTTTTTTTCTCTTCATTTTTCTAGACAGGGTTTCTCTGTGTAGCCCTGGCTGTCCTGGAACTCACTCTGTAGACCAGGCTGGCCTCGAACTCAGAAATCCGCCTGCCTCTGCCTCCCAAGTGCTGGGATTAAAGGCATGCGCCACCATGCCTGGCTCACATTCTTAACAAAATATAACAGAAACACTCATGCCAATTATAATCTTCATTTCTGTAACTGGTCACTGTATTTTATACTACCTATTCTGTATTTTCTCTACACTCAGCAAGACTCTCAGCTTGGCTGGGTTCCTGGAGGAGTGATCTATACATACCTTCCTTTCTTAAGGGTCTGTGCCGTTTATAAACCCACCTGGATTTGGTTGTTCTCATTTCCTGTTGACTTTCATCACAGGACATGGTAACACCAAGAGAGGCCCTAAAGGATATCTTACACTCCAGAGATAATTTCTTACCTGCATTGTAGAAAAGCAATCCCTTTTCCCCTTGGTAGTCTGAATCAGTCTCTCCTTGTAACACAGTCCTTTTTTAGCCTATTGGCTTAAGAACATCAGAAGCCTACAGTGGCCAAAGGGAAGCTGAGCTTCAAATTCAATGAAATGTTTTTGTGTCTCTTGTCAGGAATGTTCCCTTCTCTGGAACCAAACTTCTAGGCTAGCAGACTTAAGGTCAAGAAACAAGGAAGCAAAAAATTTCCAAGTAGGTCACTAAGGGTGATAGTAAGTGACCCATTCCATTTTCTATCCCTTGATCCATGGACTCATGAATCTTGGCTATGGAAGAAACTGCACTATATATTAAATGCTGGTTCAGAGCTTATGCTGCCTTCTGGAGAACCCTGCCCAGTCCTTTAGGCTGCTGCCACATACATATACAATATTTTTTTAAAAGATTTGCTTATTTTATATATGTGAGTACATTGTTGCAGTCTTCAGACACACCAGAAGAGGGCATCAGATCCCATTACAGATGATTGTAAGCCGCCATGTGGTTGCTAGGAATTGAACTCAGGACCTCTGTAAGAGCAGTCAGTGATCTTAACCACTAAGCCATCTCTACAGCACTGTATGCAATACTTATGCCCCAGTTTGACGGAGAGCATTTGTGCATATTGTAATAGAAGAATACTGTGAGAATAATGATGTGTGTATGTAAAAGTGCAATAGAAATACATTTAGATTTAACTTTCCAAAGATTGATGGAATGTTTTATCACTATTTTATTCCACTGCCTACTACTCACTAATGCCATCTTCAGCTTAATAATCTCATGCAGAAACTATCCCACACACCTTCCAGTCTAGGCCGGTCCTGAGCAGACCTTGGGCACGAACTCTGCAGCCATCCCCACAACACCCAGAAGAAGCTCCACTCCCAAGTGCTCTAACACACCCAGGAACACAGGATCCCAGGATCCCAGGAACTTGGTCACATCAGGATCTCAGGGTCCCAGAATCATCATGACTCCCAGGAGCTCTGATGCACTGAAGATCTCAGGATCACAGGATCCCAGAATAACAGGATCACAGGATCCCAGAATCACAGAGACAGCTGAACTCTGAGGAGTTGAGGACACAACTAGGATCACAGGAAGGACAGGCTCCAGTTACATATAGCCAGGGCAGGTAGCACTAGAGATAATCAGATGGCAGGAGGCAAGCATAAGAAAATAAGCAACAGAAACCAAGGTTACTTAGCATCATCAGAACCCAATTCTTCCATGATAGCAAGCCCTGGATACACCATCACGCCAGAAAAGCAAGATTCAGATCTAAAATCACTTCTTATGATCGTGATAGAAGACTTTAAGAAGGACATAAGTAACTCTTAAATACAGGAGGGGCTGGCAAGATGGCTCAGCCGGTAAGAGCAATGATTCCGAAGGTCCTGAGTTTGGATCCCAGCAACCACATGGCGGCTCACAACCACTTGTAATGAGATCGAATATCCTCTTCTGGTGCATCTGAAGACAGCTACAGTGAATTACACTGGAGTGAGCAGGGCTGGAGCAACCAGAGCCAGAGCAAGCGGGACCTACAGAGGTCCTGAGTCCAATTCCCAGCAGCCACACACATGATGGCTCACAGCCATCTATACAGCTACAGTGTACTCATACACATAAAGTAAGTAAAATAAATCTTAAAAAAAAAAAAAAAATACAGGAGAACACAAGTAAACAGCTAGAAGCCCTTAAAGAGGAAACAAAAAAAAAAAAAAATCACTTAAAGAATTAGAGAAAACCACAATCAAACAGGTGAAGGAAATGAACAAAACCATCCAGGATCTAAAAATGGAAATAGAAACAATAAAGAAATCACAAAGGGAGACAACCCTGGAGATAGAAAATCTAGGAAAGAGATCAGGAATCATAGATACAAGCATCACCAACAGAATACAAGAGATAGAAGAAAATCTCAGGGGTAGAAGACACCATAGAAAACATTGACACAACAGTCAAAGAAAATGCAAAAAGCAAAAAGCTCCTAACCCAAAACATCCAGGAAATTCAGGATGCAATGAGAAGACCAAACCTAAGAATAATAGGAATAGAAGAGAGTGAAGATTCCCAACTTAAAGGGCCAGTAAATATCTTCAACAAAAATTATAGAAGAAAACTTCCCTAACTTAATGAAAGAGATGCCCATGAACATACAGGAAACCTATACAACCCCAAATAGACTGGACCAGAAAAGAAATTCCTCCTGCCATATAATGAACAAAACACCAAATGCACAAAACAAAAGAAAGAATATTAAAAGCAGTGAGGAAAAAAGGTCAAGTAACATAAAGGCAGACCTATCAGAATTACACCAGACTTCTCACCAGAGACTACAAAAGCTAGAAGATCCTGGGCAGATGTCATACAGACCCTAATAGAACACAAATACCAACCCAGGCTGCTAAACCCAGCAAAGCTTTCAATTTCCATAGACAGAAAAAACAAGCTATTCCATAACAAAACCAAATTTGCACAATATCTTTCCGTAAATCCAGCCTTACAAAGGATAATAGATGGAAAACACCAGCACAAGGTAGGAAACTAAACCCTAGAAGAAGCAAGAAAGTAATCTTTCAGCAAACCCAAAAGAAGATAGCCATACAAACAATTCCACCTCTAACAACAAAAATAACAGGAAGTGACAATCTCTTTTCCTTAATATCTCTTAACATCAATAGACTCAATTTCCCAAAAAAGACATAGACTAACAGACTGGATACGTAAACAGGACCCAGCATTTTGCTACACACAGGAAACGTACCTCAGTGACAAAGACAGACACTACCTCAGAGTAAAGGCGTGGAAAACAATTTTCCAAGCAGATAAAACTCTCAATTACCATAGATGGAATACCCAAAGTATTCCATGACAAAACCAAATTTACACAATATATTTCCACAAATCCAGCCCTTAAAAGGGTAATAAATGGAAAACTCCAACACAAGGAGGGAAACTACATCCTAGAAAAAGCAAGAAAGTAATCTTCCAACAAAACTAAAAGAAAATAGCCACATAAACAGAATGCCATCTCTAACAACAAAAATAGCAGGAAGCAACAATTACTTTTCCTTAATATCTATTAATATCAATGGACTCAATTCCCCAATAAAAAGACATAGACTAACAGACTGGATACGTAAACAGGACCCAGCATTTTGCTACACACAGGAAATGCATCTCAGTGACAAAGACAGACACTACCTCAGAGTATAGGTGTGGAAAATAATTTTCCAAGCAGATAGTCCCAAGAAAGAAGCTGGAGTAGCCATTCTAATATTGAATAAAATCAACTTTCAACCAAAAGTTATCAAAGGAAGGACACTTCATACTCATCAAATGAAAAATCTACCAAGAAGAACTGTCAATTATGATCATCTATGCTCCAAATGCCAGGACACACACATTTATAAAAGAGACTTTACTAAAGCTCAAAGCACACATTGCACCCCCACACAATAATAGTGGGAAACTTCAACACCCACTCTCATCAGTGGACAGATCATGGAAACACAAACTAAACAGAGACACATTGAAACTAACAGAAGTTATGGACCAAATGGATTAAACAGATATCTATAGAACATTCCATCCTAAAGCAAAAGAATATACCCTCTTCTCAGCACCTCATGGTACCTTCTCCAAAACTGACCATATAATTGGTCACAAATCAGGCCTCAACAGATACAAGAAGATTGAAATAATTGAAACAATTCCTTGCATCCTATCAGATCACCATGGACTAAGGCTGCTCCTCAATAACAACATAAACAATAGAAAGCCCACATATATGTAGAAGCTTAACAACACTCTACTCAATGATAACTTGGTCATGGAAGAAATAAAGAAATTAAAGACTTCTAGAGTTTGATGAAAATGAAGCCACAACATACCCAGACTTATGGAACACAATGAAAGCAGTCCTAAGAGGAAAACTAAGCTTTAAGTGTCTCCAAAAAGAAAATGGAGAGAGCATACACCAGCAATTTGACAGCACATCTAAAAGCTCTAGAACAAAAACAAGCAAATTCACCGAAGAGGAGTCGAAGGCAGGAAATAAACTCATGGCTGAAATCAACCAAATAGAAACAAAAAGAACTCTACAAAGAATCAATCAAACCAGGAGTTGGTTCTTTAAGAAAATCAACAAAATAGATAAACCCTTAGCCAGACTAACTAGAGGGCACAGAAACAGTATCCTAATTAACAAGATCAGGAATGAAAAGGGAGACATAAAAACAGACACTGAGGAAATCCAAAAAATCATGAGATCCTACTACAAAAGCCTATAGTTAACAAAACTGGAAAACCTGGATGAAATGGACAATTTCCAAACAGATACCAGGTACCAAAGTTAAATCAAGATCAGATAAATGATCTAAACAGTCCCGTATCTGCTAATGAAATAGAAACAGTCATTAAGAGTCTCCCAACCAAAAAAAGCCAAGGACCAGATGGGTTTAGTGCAGAGTTTTATCAGACCTTCAAAGAAGACCTAATACCAATACTCTTCAAACTATTCCACAAAATAGAAACAAAATACTCTACCCAATTCGCTCTATGAAGCCACAATTACTCTTATACCTAAACCACACAAAGACCTAACAAAGAAAGAAAACTTGAGACCAATTTCCCTTATGAATATCGATGCAAAAATTCTTGCAAACCGAACCCAAGAACACATCAAAACGATCATCCATCATGATCAAGTAGGCTTCATCCCAGGGATGCAGGGATGGTTCAATATATGGATATCCATTAACGTAATTCACTATATAAACAAACTCAAAGAAAAAAACCATATGATCATCTCATTAGATGCTGAGAAAGTATTTGACAAAATCTAACATCCCTTCATGATAAAAGTTTTGGAAAGATCAGGAATTCAAGGCCCATACTTAATCATAGTAAAAGCAATATACAGCAAACCAGTAGCCAACATCAAACTAAATGGAGAGAAACTTGAAGCAATCCCACTAAAATCAGAGACTACACAAGGCTGCCCACTCTCTCTCTACCTATTCAATAAAGTATTTGAAGTCCTAGCCAGAGCAATTAGACAACAAAAGGAGATCAAAGGGATACGAATTGGAAAGGAAGAAGTCAAATTAGCACTATTTACTGATGATATGATACTATACTTAAGTGACCCCAAAAATTCCACCAGGGAGCTCCTAAACCTGATAAACAACTTCAGCATAGTAGCTGGATATAAAATTAACTCAAACAAATCAGTGGCCTTCCTCTACACAAAGGATAAACAGGCAGAGAAAGAAATTAGGGAAACAACACCTTCACAATAGTCACAAATAATGTAAAATACCTTGGTGAGACTCTAAGCAAGTAAAAGATCTGTTTGACAAGAACTTCAAGTCTCTGAAGAAGGAAATTGAAGACAGTCTCAGAAGATGGAAAGATCTCCCATGCTCATGGATTGGCAGGATTAATATAGTAAAAAATGGACATCTTGCCAAAAGCAATCTATAGATTCAATGCAATCCCCATCAAAATTCCAACTCGATTCCTCACAGACTTAGAAAGTGCTATTTGCAAACTCATCTGAAATAAGAAAATACTCAGGATAGCAAAAACTATTCTCAATAATAAAAGGACTTTTGGTGGAATCACCATCCCTGACCTTAAGCTGTACTACAGAGCAATTGTGATAAAAACTGCATGGTATTGGTACAGTGACAGGAAGATCAATGGAATAGAATTGAAGACCCAGAAACGAACCCATGCACCTATGGTCACTTGATCTTTGACAAAGGAGCTAAGACCATACAGTGGAAAAAAGACAGCATTTTCAACAGATGGTGCTGGCTCAACTGGCGGTCAACATGTAGAAAAATGCAAATTGACCCATTCCTTTCGCCTTGTACAAAGCTCAAGTCCAAGTGGATCAGGGACCTCCACATCAAACCAGATACATTGAAACTAATAGAAAGTAAACTGGGGAAGAACCTGGAGCACATGGGCACAGGGGAAAATTTCCTGAAGAGAACCCCAATAGCTTATGCTCTAAGATCAAGAATTGACAAATGGGACCTCATAAAGTTGCAAAGCTTCTGTAAGGCAAAAGACACTGTCAATAGGACAAAACGGCAACCAACAAATTGGGAAAAGATCTTTACCAACCCTATATCTGATAGAGGGCTAATATCCAATGTATACAAAGAACTCAAGAAGTCAGTCTCCAGAGAACCAAATAACCCTATTAAAAAATGGGGCATAGAGCTAAACAAAGAATTCTCTACTGATGAACACCAAATGGCTGAGAAACACCTAAAGAAATGTTCAACATCCTTTGTCATCAGGGAAATGCAAATCAAACCAACTCTCAGATTCTACCTCACACCACTCAGATTGGCTAGGATAAAAGACTCAGGTGACAGCAGATGCTGGAGAGGCTGCGGAGAAATAGGAACACTCCTTCATTGCTGGTGGGATTGCAAACTGGTACAACCACTCTGGAAATCAGTGTGGCGGTTCCTC
>JADRCD010181522.1:0-41051 GCA_019843815.1 Montemys delectorum
TATGCCTCCCGGCTGATTCCTGGGGCTAAAGCCCGCTCAGGATGCAGGCCTTCTTCTCGCAGGGAGGGGGCAGGGGTGATCGCTGAGTCAGCTCTGTCCCTCGGAAGCTGAGAGACTCCTGTCTCTGCAGTTCTGTGACTCCCCTGCACTTCCTGAGGTCTATGTCCCCCGGCTGGTCCTGCCCTAGCAAGACCCCAGAGACAAAATCGAATTATCATATTTTTAATATATTTTAAATTATGCAGAGTATTGTGCTTAAGTACTTTAGGAATCTTCCAATTTTACCTTTAACATTCTGTAAAATATGTTCTAGGCATGAAAGATACCTGTCAACCCCCAATGGAATCAATGACTACCCATCCACCTATGAGTTCCATGCCATACCACCTTTCCATAAACAGAGCCAGATGTCATCAGAAGTAGATCACTCACAGTTGCTGGACTCTTAATTGTTCCAGAATGTTTCTAGCTAATTAATGTGTCTTTAATGAGTTATTCCAGGGTCTGGACCCCAGAGAGTAAGTTCCCTCTGGCTCAGGACTGAGTATAGTAAAAGACATGAGCAGGGATATTACACAGATTATGAACATAGAATCATTACTTCACAGATCTGCAATTAATATGAGAACAGGTTCTCAGGCTGGGTTCTCAGAGTTGACTGAAAACATCCTAGGTGAGCTGCAAAGGATGGTCTCGTTTTCCCAGATTTTATGGTAGTCTTCAATGTGGAGTTGTAAATTAGGTATTTCTCTAATCAATACCTCTCTGTCTCCTACCTTCTATAAGCATGTTAACTACTGTTTTCCAGATGTAGTTTAATGATAATATTCATTTATATCACTACACATTATATCCTTACCAACCACTATCACTTCAGTGTAACAATAGCTCTATAATACACACTGGTTTTATGTAGTATTTCTTAAATTTTTTAATTTAACATTATCTGGAGAAATTTCAAAAACATAGACTGATTTCATATCATTCTATTATTCTGAAGAAACTAATGACCTGTAAATTTTATATTAGAAATGGATCTTCATTTTTTCTAAAGAGACTTATAATCTTTCCATTAAAAGGTGGCTAAGTCCATTTAAAACAACAATGATTTTGTTGTTTGGGTATGAATTAAAAATGTAATATTTTAATCGAAGAGTAACATCAACATTTTAATAAATATACTGGTGAGTTTTCACTCACATTGAATTTTCAGGCACTATCTTACTTAGGTTACTGCAAACGGGGAACTTGAATTCCCATGGCTCTGAGAAACATGATGCTGTTTACTTCATGCAGCAGTTGCACACCAACTTTCTCATCTGTGATTCCTAGCCACACAATACCAGAAATGCTATATTTTTAGTTGTATAGGAAGCAAATTTCTAACAAACTCTGTCTGCATTTTCAGTACACATTTTCCTTCCCTTAACTCACTTAACATTGACAGATAACTGTGAAATATAAAATTTGTTAATTAAGATGCAAGCACACAGTCTTCCTGTAAGACTTTATGATTTGTTTGTTTGTTTGTTTTATAGTTTCAATCTATCATGTGTTTTATTGAATTTGGAATATTTTAGAATCTCAAAGCAGCCATATTATATTCACCTATAAGTGGGCATAAAGGTGGAAATTGATTGTAAGAGAGAGAAAGTGTAATTAAGGTCAATTTTATATAAATCATATCTCTAGATTTGAACTGGACAATCTGAAAACTGTATGTAGACTGATATCCAGGGCAAACATGGAAATTGTGGTCTTGAAACTAATGGTACTCAACAGCCAGAGTGTTTTCTTCCTTGGGAGATATCAGATTTTTCATCATTGTCTTCAGTTGTGTGTATAAGACCATCACATTATGCCAGGTAATTTGACTGACTCAAAGAGTACTGTGGTATATGTAAACAAAATTGCACAGTGTGTACAACACTAATAGAATGACCAAGCAGAGTTAACATATAACATTAATGAGAACTTGTGGCATGTATACTATAGAGAGAGGTCACACAAGGCTAGCATAGAAATATTAACACACTTAGCTAAAATTACCACTATATTTTTTCTTAGTATACTGATATCAATGACATCACATGAAATGAAGTATAAAGATATCTAGACTATCATTTGATTTGGAAACATGAGTAAGTCTCAAACATAAAGCTCTATGATATTGTCCCTGTGTGCAAATTATAATGGAAAGTCAAAACCAGGGGTAATGGACTAACCTGAGAAATTCTAGTTAGAGAAGACTTAACAGTGGTAGAGATTCTAATTTCATAAAGCACTGATGTCTTTGAAAAAAACATTTCCTACTGAAAAATGGAGCTAACAATGTTAATGATATATTGAGTAAATGAAGTCAACAAGCAGGATGTCCCTGTTGCAGGTCAAAGACAGACATGCCTTTCCAGAGTGGAGTTTACAATTTGTTGGAGTCAGTTATAAGAAGCTGAGTGAATCATTGGATACTGTAGGATGACTACCAGACACATTGGGGAAAAGATAGTAGTTCTCATCTACTCTACACAGACTTGAGAGATTTAGCTCAGAAAGCCAGAGATACTGAAATATAAATGGTAATCGAGGAGAGTGGGAGCAAATAGAAGAAATTGTCATTCAAATGGAAGAGCAGGTGTGAAAGGCAGAGCACTGTAAAATATACCCTACAGTCCAGCATAGCTGGAGAATATAATACAGAGTATTTGTATGACCAAATGTGACTCTGGAGATAGAGAAACTTAGGGACATCAGTGTGAGGTATATTCCTGAAGGAAATTTATATTTTATCATCCAAGCACTGAGAATCCAACAAACAATTGATTAGAAAGGAAGGATCATTTGATTTTTCACTTTACATGTAAAGAGAAAAAAAAAGCACTTTTAGGAATGTATGGAAGTTAAGAGTTGGAGAGTAAATTGAGACATGGATTCAATAGTTCAAGCAGAATAATAGTTTGTCTAGGTTAGTAATAATTAGGATAAAGTATACGAACTTCAGTATCTATAGTATTTATTAACAGAGTATAAATAGTGAAAGAGATTAATGAATAAAATAAAACTCTCAGAATTCAGTTTGGATCACAGATTCCTTTGAGTGATATGAAAGAGTGAAGAAGGATGGGAAAGAGTAGGAATAGGCTGAATGTGAGAGTTTTGTTTGGAATCTGCTGTGTTTACAAGGTCTGTAGCACATTGAAGGGAAAATTCATTCATCATTACAAAGCAGAGTTCTGAGGATAAGGTAGAAAGAAATTCAACCTGAGTCTTACTTTGTAATGTAAGCCATTCAACTACATGAAGTTCTCATTGCTGAAGATTTGTAATCACAAAGTAAGAATCTTCACTGGAGCCTCAGGAACATTAAGATGCAAGAAATTGACAGAGGTGAACCAAGTCATAATCGCTGAAGCCACATAACTAACTCAGAAATAAGAGAAAAACCAACACATTTTGTATCTCAGATAAGAGTAGAATTTAAAGGATGAAATATTGAAACACATATAAGAAACCAAAGAATTTATTGTTATAGAAATTCAAGCTCCTTGTAATACAGAGATAATGTGATGAATAGGAGATTATTGTAAAGCCATTGTCTTACATATGTGTTCATTTTCATTATATATTTACAGGTAGACTATTACACTTACAGGTATTACAAGAAGATAGATCATGCCTGGAAACAACCAAACTGCCATCTCTCAGTTCCTCCTCCTGGGCCTGCCCATCCCCTCAGAGCATCAGTACCTATTCTATGCCCTGTTCCTGGCCATGTACCTCACCACTGTCCTGGGGAACTTCATCATCATCATCCTCATTCTTCTGGATTCCCATCTCCACACACCCATGTACTTGTTTCTCAGCAACTTGTCCTTCACTGACCTCTGCTTTTCCTCTGTTACAATGCCCAAGCTGCTGCAAAACATGCAGAGCCAAGTACCATCTATCCCCTATGCAGGTTGCCTGGCACAAATGTATTTCTTTGTGTTTTTTGGTGATGTTGAGAGTTTACTACTTGTTGCCATGGCCTATGACCGCTATGTGGCCATCTGTTTCCCTCTTCATTACACCAGCATCATGAGCCCCAAGCTCTGTGTGAGCCTGGTGCTGCTATCCTGGTCACTGACAACCTTGTATGCCATGTTGCACACTTTGCTCTTAACTAGGTTGTCTTTCTGTGACAACAATGTGATCCCCCATTTTTTCTGCGATCTGTCTGCTCTCCTGAAGCTGGCCTGTTCTGATATTCACATTAATGAGTTGGTGGTATTGATCATAGGAGGGCTTGTTGTTATACTGCCATTTCTACTCATCATAGTGTCTTATGCGCGCATCATCTCCTCCATCCTCAAGGTCCCTTCAACTCGAGGTATCCACAAGGTCTTCTCCACTTGTGGCTCCCATCTGTCTGTGGTGTCACTGTTCTATGGGACAGTCATTGGTCTGTATTTATGTCCATCTGTTAGTAACTCTACTGTGAAGGATACTGTCATGTCCCTAATGTACACAGTGGTGACTCCCATGCTGAACCCCTTCATCTACAGCCTGAGGAACAGAGACATGAAGGAAGCTCTAAAAAGAGTGATTCAAAAGAAAACTCTCTTCTAACTATGGTATTTACATTTCAGATATTTTTATAAACTAATCAAGTAGTATAAAAACACTAGACTCCCAAGAGTGGATGCAGTTGCTGCTCCTCTTCCTCCTGCTACTGGTTCCAAGGCTGGTGGTGCTGCTGCTCCTCCTGCTACTGGTTCCAAGGCTGGTGGTGCTGCTGCTCCTCCTGCTACTGGTTCCAAGGCTGGTGGTGCTGCTGCTCCTCCTGCTATTGGTTCCAAGGCTGGTGCTGCTGCTGCTATTGCTCTTTTTCTTATTGTTGTTACTTGCTGCTTGTTGCCTGCTGGTTGCTCGTTGCTTTTTGCTAGTTTCTGGTCTCTGATTGAACATATCCTATAACAAATATCTAAGTTATCCCAGGGAACTTTATGCCCCTTATCAGCAGCAAGTAGTCTAGCAAAGTCAATGCCTTCTTTTCTCTCTAACCTTCTTTCTCTACCTAGTGCTGTAGGGTTATAAGTGAGAAGGGCAGAGATGAAATGTATAAATAGGAATTGATAAATAGTCAAAAATCTGGCCACAAGAACTGTTATGCTATATCATTCTCAATGGCATCTCTATTCCATACATCATTAAAATGTGTCCTGGGATCTTATCATTGTATTAGGAACATTTTGGGGGTTGTTGTGTCATTTTTCAAATATGCTTCCAGACCTCTCCTCCCCCCACCTTTAATGTTTATATATATTCTGTTACATTGTACATTAGAATTATATAATTTTATTTTCATCTTATAGAGGCTAAAAATGACAGACTTGTTCAAGTCTCAGAAAATACTCTTAATTTTTTAACTGTGCTGAGACTATTAAAGCTATTGGATTAATTGCAATGTGCTTTATGATATGGCCATGAGCCTATGATGGCAGAGGAATTGAATGTGGTCATTTTAATCAAAATGTCTTCTGAAGACTCAGCGTTTGACTACTTGGTACCTAGTTGGTGGCAGTGTTTCAAAAAAGCAGTCTTGACAGAGGAAGTATCACTGGTGTCAGGCTGGAGTGTTTAAAGCCTTATCTGATTTCTAACTCATCACTCTTATTCCTGCTTCTTGTTAAAGACATGAGATCAATAAAGTAAACCAAAATCAATGAAAATACTAAGAACGAGTGATCCTGGGATGCCCAGTTCCAACTGATAGATACATCTACAACACAGCTACTGTACCTAAGGCTCTAGGATAATCACAAAAGAAAAGATAGAGAAATTTTATGATCCAAAGGAACAGGAAATGAGATTATGTCTGTTAGAAATGTCATAGAAGCTACAGCTATAGAGTCTCATCAACATGGCTGAAACAATGGCAAAAGACATGCTAACATGGGAGAGGAAAATCCCATGGGTCCTTAATGGTATAAAAATAACCATAGGTAGGTAAGGAATAGTGAGAGTGGGTAATAAAATAGTCTTCCCCAGGGAATATGCCCCCAACTGGTAATAAAACCAAATACTCAGCCCTAAAATTATGTACATAGAAATATATAGATTTATCAGTGTGTGTGTATATATATACACATTTAAATATGTATAAATATATAAATATGTATATATATATACATATTTAACAATTAAAAATAAGGAACACATTTCAGAGAGGAATAGGGGTTGCATTAGAGTATTTGAATGAAGTAAAGAGGAAATAATATGCAGTTTTATTTTAATTTCAGCAAATAGAACAATTACCAAAAATGAATATGAATGTTTCTCTAAATTAAAAACAATATTATTATAATATGCTGCAGCTAAGTATCATTCCTTGTGAGTAAACATGTTCAAAACGATTTAAGTTAACATACAACTGATACATTTACATCTCTATACTCATTGTACAAGACAAAAGTCAAAGTATTGGATGAGTCTATATATTATAACTCAAAGAAAACATGAATTTGTTGCACAAGCCTAAAATAGAATAATAAAATTCAATAAATAGACTGACCAAAAAAAAAATTCAAATGGAAATAACACTGGAAATGAGCAACTCAGTCAGTCAAATAATATCCTCAGCAAAAGCCTCACCAACAGAGTAGGAAATGTGGGAAATGGAGGGTCAGGACTGGAACACAGTGTAGAGAATGTGAGGTGCTTAATAAAGGGCAGTTGAGAATTTTAAATGAGTAAAGAATGGAAGAAATCTGGGACACCAGGAAAGAACAAACTTTTGAGCTGTGGGAAAAGAAGAATGAGAAGAATGCATGCAAAATACATAGAATATACTTTGAATGGATCATAAAATAAACATTTTCAGACATGGAGAAATATATGCCCATCCATGCACAAGAGGCCTGCAGAATCCCAAAGACTCAGGACCAGAAAGGAAACATGCTGTGACATGGTAAAAGTTAAAATATTAAAAACACAGAACAAAAGATCAAGTAACTTGGGAAAACTATCCCATAAGAATTACACCTGTTTATTGGACAGAGACACCTAAAGACATAAGGTTCTGGAAAGATGTGTTTTAAGTTCTGGAAGAGCATAACTTTCAGCTCATATTATTAATACTCATCAAAACTATCTGTGAAAATTGAAAGAGAAATGAAAAGTTTCCATTATGAAAATAGCATATTGATTTTTGTGGCCATTAAGCCAGCTCTACTAGAAGGATAACCTCAAATTGAAGAGAAGAATCAATACAACAGAGTGGCCAAAAGTAATTAAAAATTCATTATAATTAATCCAAAAGAGATCTAAGATAACAAAAAATAAACAAAATGGCTAGTTCTAAGGAAAATATTTTCTAATAACTGCATATTAATGGCATAGTTCAGCAGTCTGTATTAGGAAACAGAAGCTACCCTATGCTCTCTTCAACAAACATACTTGACCACCAAAGACAGATTACAGATGTAGAGTAACAGATAGAAAAATGTCCTCCAACCTCCTCAACTATCCCTCTACCCAGTTAAATCCATACCTTATTTTTCTCTATATATTTAGAAAGCAAACAGGCAAAAAATAAACAGTACAAGAATCATATAAACATGAAAGGATACAGGCACCCACACACATACATAAAACCCATAAAATCACAAAATCAGTAACTATAATACATAAGCAAAAGACCACTAAGATAAAACATGAACATACAATTGTGAGATTAATTAAAAAACTCCAAAAAATACCATTGAGTATATTTTGACTTGGGCGTAAAGTCTGCCCTGAAGTGTGGTTTGTATACACAGTAAAACTCCACTAGAGAAAAAGAATTTTCCTGTGAGAGTGATAATCAATTGCATATATCTTCTGAGTTAGGAATGGGAAATCATGTCTGCTTTATCTTATCAACTCTGGGACTGCTATTTGATTTGACTTGTGTAGGCCCTAGGCATGCCATCCCAGTCACTAGGGATTCACATGTACATCCGTCCTGTTGTGTCTAGAAGGCACTGTGACCTTGGTGTCTCTCATTCCTACAGTCTTTCTGCCTCCTCTTTAGCATAGTTCCATGAATGCTAAGAACAGAACTTTAATGGAGACACACATTTAGGACTGAATGTTGGAAGGCAGGTAATCTCTGTACATTGTACAGTTGTGGGTCTCCACATTTGTTTCCATATACTGCATAAAGAAGCTTCTCTGACAAAGCTGAGCAAAACATTGATGTATGAGTATAGCAGAATTTAGTTACAAGTCATTACATTGCTACATCTCGTTAGTAGAACAACAGTATTTTATTTTCTCCTAGGTCCATGGCATATGTAGTCCTAGTTTCTTAGTCATTTGATCAGTGTCAGGCTTAGATTGCATTTCATTGAGTGAGCCTTAAATTCAATATGATAGTGGCTTGTTGCACATACAAGTGTTATGCTACTATTGTAATACAATATCATGTAGGCACATCACCATTGTAAATCAAGAGGAATATAGCTAAGTTGGTATTTACTTTTCTCCTTTATTATTATGCAGAGTATTTTCTAGTAGCATGAGCATATTCAATGGCCAAAGACTCACGTTAGTTACCAGCTTGATTCCCATGTTTAATGAGATATTTGGGTATTTTTGGTAATAGGATATTACCATAAGTTTGTAGAGAAGTTTCCAGTGTTCTGAATATATCTATTCACATCATTTGCTAAAGGTGTACCAGTGAGTTGCACAAACAACCCAGGCTATTGCCAAAGCATTGGCTACTCCTTAAAACTGGTGCTACATACTTAAATTCTTCCAGTTACAAGGGAAAAATCGAAGAAAAGAACTCCAGTCCACCTCTTTTGATGTCTAAAATGATTCTATCAAGATAGACAACAGAACTTAGTATTCTTATGTGTGTTAGGGAGATCTCCTATGACTCATTTCTCTGTGATCCAGAGAAGTACCAGTTGATGAGAACCCAGTGCAAGAAACAGGCACTGGAAGCAGGAGTTACAAATGTCATCTATGGTTACATGCACAATGATAGGTGTTATGATGGTGAGATATGTCATTGAGGATTGCCTGGAAAGGTAAGGACCTGGGAGGACACAACATCTGTCCCAACACCGGGAGTAACTGGGACCATTGGGACCAGGCACACAGGAACTTTGCCAACCCAGTGGCTCAGGTTACTTCCAGTCCCACAACACCCAGAGGAAGCTCCACTCCTAGGCACTGTAACACACCCAGGATCAGAGGTGAGGAGGACATAACATCTGTCCCAACACTGGGAGTATCTGGGACTAGTGGGACCAAGCACACAGGAACTCTGCCAGTCCAATGGCTCAGGTTTCTTCCAGTCTCTCTGAGCTGGTGCCATGAGTAGACCTTGGGGGCAAGCTCCTGTAGCCAGTGCCACAACACCCAGAGGAAGCTCCACTCCTAGGCACTCTAACACACTCAGGATCAGAGGTGAGGAGGACACCACATCTGTCCCAACACCGGGAGTAATTCAAACCAGCAGGACCCAGGCACACAGGAACTCTGCCAGCCTAGTGGTTCAGGTTGCTTCTGGTCTCTCTGGGCCAGCCAGTGCCCTGAGCAGACCTTGAGAGCAAATTCTGCAGTCATTCCCAAAACACCCAGAGGAAGCTCCACTCCCAGGTGCTCTAACAAGCCCAGGGTCACAGGATCACAGAGACAGCTTGACTCTGAGGAGTTCTGACACAATCAGGATCACAGGAAGGACAGGCTCCAGTCACATTTAGCAAGGTCAGGTAGCAGTACAGATAACCAAATGATGCGGGGCAAGCATAAGAATATAAGCAACACAAACCAAGGTTACAGAACCCAATACTCCCACCATTGCAAGTCCTGGACCCACCATCACACCGGAAAAGTAAGATTCAGACATAAAATCACTTCTCATGATGATGAGACAGAACTTTAAGAAAGACATAAATAACTCCCTCAAAGAAATACAGGAGAACACAGGTAAACAGCTAGAAGCTCTTCAAAAGGAAACACAAAAATCCCTTAAAGAAGTACAGGAAAAAAAAAACAATCAAACAGGTGAAGGAAATGAGCAAAACCATCCAGAATCTAAAAATGGAAATAGAAACAATAAAGAAATCAGAAAGAAAGACAACCCTGGATCTAGAAAATGTAGGAAAGAAATCAGGAATCATAGATGCAAATATCACCAACAGAATACAAAAGATAGAAGAGAGAATCTCAGGGGCAGAAGTCACCATAGAAAACATTGACACAACAGTCAAAGAAAATGCAAAAGGCAAAAAGATCCTAACCCAAAACATCCAGGAAATACAGGACACAATGAGAAGACCAAACCTAAGGATAATAGGTATAGAAGAGAGTGAAGACTCCCAACTTAAAGAGCCAGTAAATATCTTCAACAAAATTATAGAAGAAAACTTCCCTAACCTAAAGAAAGAGATGCCCATGAACATACAAGAAGCCTACAGAACCCCAAATAGACTGGACCAGATAAGAAATTCCTCCTGTCACATAATAATCAAAACGCCAAATGCACTAAACAAAGAAAGAATTTTTTTTATGTTTTTATTTATTTTTTTTAGATATTTTCTTTATTTACATGTAAATTTTCCCTTTCCCAGGTTCCCCTCCAAAAAACAAACAAACAAACAAACAAAAACAACAAGAACAAACTTCTTTTGCCTCCCCCCTCCCCATGCCTGCCACCCCACCCTCTCCCACTTATTGGCCCTGGCATTCCCCTACACTGGGGCACAGAACCTTCACAAGGCCGAGGTCCTTTCCTCCTATTGATGATCGAATTTGCAATCCTCTACTATACACATACTGCCAGAACATTCAGTCCCACCCTGTATAGTCCTTGATTGGTGGTTGGGTCCCTGGGAGCTCTGAGGGTACTAGTTAGTAATTGTTGTTCGTCCTAAGGGGCTGCAAACCCTTCAGTTCCATAGAACCTTTCTCTAACTAACAAAGAAAGAATTTTAAAAGCAGTAAGGGAAAAATGTCAAGTAACATAAAGGCAGGCCTGTCAGAATAACACCAGACTTCTCACCAGAGACTATGAAAGCTAGAAGATCCTGAGCAGATGTCATACAGACCCTACAAGAACACAAATGCCATCCAAGGCTACTATACCCAGCAAAACTCTCAATTATCTTATATGGAGAAAACAAGATATTCCATGACAAAACAAAATTTACACAATATCTTTCCACAAATTCAGCCCTACAAAGGATAATAGATGGAAAACATCACATAAGGGGTTTGCAGCCCCTTAGGACGAACAACAATTACTAACTAGTGCCCTCAGAGCTCCCAAGGACCCAACCACCAATCAAGGACTATACAGGGTGGGACTGAATGTTCTGGCAGCATGTGTATAGTAGAGGATTGCAAATTCGATCATCAATAGGAGGAAAGGACCTCGGCCTTGTAAAGGTTTTGTGCCCCAGTGTAGGGGAATGCCAGGGCCAATAAGTGGGAGAGGATGGGGTGGCAGGCATGAGGAGGGGGGAGGCAAAAGAGATTTGTTCTTGTTGTTTTTGTTTGTTTGTTTTTTGGAGGGGAAACTGGGAAAGGGAAAATTTACATGTAAATAAAGAAAATATCTAATAAATAAATTTAAAAAAAAAGGAAAAAAAAAAAAGAGCAAAACTACACCCTAGAAGAAGCAAGAAAGTAATCTTTCAATAAAGCCACACAAACCTAATTCCACCTCTTACAACAAAAACAACAGGAAGTATCAATTACTTTTTCTTAATATCTTAATATGAAAATTAATACTACCAACACATCCTAATCGATTGAAATCCAAAATATATGAGGAATTAGAAATTTATTGACTGTCATCCAATGGCCTTTCTAATTTGGTACTTGGATAAACAGGTCCAACATTATACAATCCATATACACTTTCAGTTTGTTTGTTCGTGACAATGTCTTGCTGTGTATAACATGGGTCTTGAGATCTTGCTTCTCCTATCTCAGCCTCTCTATTAGTAGTATTGTTTATTTCATGTTTTTACACTATACTATGGTTTTCAGAACAGCTTACATATTTTAAAAGTATTTATAAACCCAAAAGAAATGTAGACAGTTAAATTGGGAGAGGTTTTGTAAGAGAACAACAAAGAGTAAGACTGAATGCTTTGCTTGAGGTTTGTAACTCTTGTATCAAGTTACCACAGTAAGAGCCAGGATTTTAACCTCTACTAAATATAAAACAAACAAACAAACAAATACACTTTATATATTTATGTTCATTTAAGAAAATATTAATAGTGATGTATTATTTTGAAATATACAGTTAATACATTTGGAGTTATTTAAAATTTATATTGAGAAAAAGGTATGTATTTTCAGTATTATCGAAGACAAGCATCTACATAAGACTGTTAAATTGATTGTTTTGTATCAAATAACTTTTATAATACTCATTTTTATTGTTATAATATTTTATAAATTTAAAGAATATGACAAAGATATTGTAGGTATTGAAGGGGGGGTCTCTGGGAGGAGTTGGAGTACAAAAGGAAAACAATAATGTGATTTATTTTATTTACTTAAAATATGTCTTTAAATGTTAACAAATTCAGATAAATTGAAATCATGTAACTTTTCTCATTATAATGCAATAAAACTTAAAAAAAAGAAAGGTAAGGACTCAAAAACAACAATGGGAATGAAGAGCTAGGCTCTTAAATGATATTTACCTAACAAATAATTTAACATTATTTGAGGGAGTTTTTTTAAATTTATTGACATATATACAAAATTAATTGATATACACATGATCTTTGTTAGTAGCATGTATATCTTTTCTACGGCCTGTTTATTCCCAGTTGTATTGTATTGAGAGTAGTCACGGAGAAATTTTTCCAAAGCATGTGCTTTCCATGGTCGCATGCTACCACAAAATTGATGGATTCTTGTATGAATTTTTATACTTCCAATATATTTTATCATGCACAGTTTGGTGCTTAAATATTTTATAAGTCTTCCAACAACAGGTTCACCCTCCAAAAAGTAAATTCTTGGCATGTGAAGTTAGTGCCAATCCCAAGGGAAACAAAGAATACACATACATCCATGAGTTTTATGCCATCTTCATCTTCCCCCTAAATATATCCAGGTGTGATCAGGGTTGTAACCAGTTACTATTACAGAACCCTTAATTGGTCCTATAATGTTGCTAATTATTTCTATTAATTATTTTGGTGAGTTATTCTAGGAGCTGGACTCCTCTGGGTGCAGATTCCCTTAGGCCTAGGGGTACGTAGACCAGCAGATATGAGCTAGGAATGTACACAGAGTATGACCATAAAAGTGATACTTTATAAGCCTATAATTAATAAAGGTATTAATATCTCAGGCTGGCCTCATATAGTCACTTGAAGACATCCTAGGTGAGTTTGGAATAGTGGTGACTCACTGCCTTTAATGTCCTTCTTACCCAAAAGCCTAGTTTTCCCAAGTTATAAGATGTTCTGCAGTGTTGAGCTTTAATTGTGATAATTTCTCTATTCTATGTCTCTCTGTCTTTCAAGTCTTCCTATCTGTCTACAAGCATTTTCCCTATTGGTTTCCAGGTATGTTTTTTTTTTTTTGATAATATTAGTTAATATCACTGCATGCTATATTCTCATCAGTCTCTATCACTTCAGTATGACAAAAGCAGTTTAATTCTTACAGGTTTCATGCAGTAGTTCTTAAACTTTGTTTTATTTTAAAGCCATCAAAAAAGACTTCAATATTTTTGTACTGACCTTCCCTCAAGAATGCACTTCTATCCTTCTGAAGGACATAATAAACTATAAATTCAAAGGTAACTCAGTCCATTTACCACAGCAAATATATTTCTCCAGGTGTGAAAAAATGTCATGTTTTAATTGATGGGTAATATCAACATTTTAATAAAATATCCTGGTGAGTTTTCACTCACATTAAGACTAGGAATTCTTATTGAGGGAAGCATCGATAGCAGTAGTTACTCTAGTTTGATAGCACATTGGTTTCTTTAAAAGTGCATGGGTACATTTGCAAGTACGAAAAGCTGCTGACAATATTAGTGGCATCTTGGTTAATGTGGTCAGTAAGCAGGGTGTCGACATTGCAGGCTAAAGACACACATGACTTTCCTGAACTAAGCTTACAAATTGTGGGAAGTCCATTATAAACATCTGACTAGGGCATCGACTACTATAGGGTAAATACTATACATATTGGGAAATGGCAGGAGGTCTCCAGACAGTCTTGGGTGATTTATCTCAGAAAGCCACAGGTACTGTGCCTGAAGGATAAATGGTAATCCAGGTGAACAGCAGTAATGAAAAGTAATTGTTAGGCAGATGAAACTCCGTGTCAGAAACTCAGAGCATCAAGAGACAGACATTAAAATTCATGATAGCTGGACAATGGAATTCATGCATATTGCATAACCAGTGTAACTGTAGAGGTAGGCAAAGTTTAGGTACATCAATGTCACACGTGCCCCTGAAGAAATTCAGATTTTGCCATACAAGCACTTAGAATCCAACAAACAATTCATTAGCAAGAAGGGATGACTGGATTTTTACTTGACATATAAAGATCAAAGAAAACTGAGAAAAGTGTTGAGGTTCAGAATCAGTGGGGTGAACTGAGAGCTAGTTCCAATAGTGCAAGTGAGATGCTATTCTTCTCTAGAGTAATAATATTTAGGACAAACATTAATTAAATAATAAATGTAGTTTAAGATTTATAGGACATACAAAATGGGGCACAGATAGTAAGAGAAATGAACAAATAAAATAAAACCCTCAAATTTCTCCATTGATCATGGATTCCTTTCTGATACAAGAGACTGAAGGGGCATGGCAAAGAGGAGAAACAAGCTGAAGAGGAGATTTTTATTTGAACTTTGCAAAGGTGTAAGTTTTATTTGGAATTTGCTGTGAGTGTAATGCCTGCACCACATTTTAGGGAAAAAAAATTATTCATTTTTAGAAATCAGTTTTTGAGGAGAAGATAGAAATCCAATCTGAGACTGAAATGGTAATCTAAGCCATTTGAGGACATGAAGTTCTTATTGGCATAGATATGTAATCATAAAATAAGACCATCTTCACTGAAGCCTAGAAAACACTGAGATGAGAGAAACTGAAAGAGCTAAACCAACTCATAATCACTGAGATCACATAACCAACTGACAAGTAAGAGAAAACCCAATACATTTTATGGCTTAGATCAGAGTAGGATTTAAAGGATGGAATAATGAAGCATGAATTTAAAAAAAAGAATTAAATTACTTACTGAAATAGAAACTCTAGCTATTTAGAATACAGAGATAATATGAAGACTATGCTATTAATTATAAAATATTTTTTCAAAAATGTTCATTTTCATGTAAAATTTTAGGTATCCAACTACTTTTCTCACAGATATTACAGAAAGATCATGCCTGGAAACAACCAGACTATCATCTCTGAGTTTTTCCTCCTGGGCCTGCCCATCCCCCCAGAGCACCAGCACCTGTTCTATGCCCTGTTCCTGGCCATGTACCTTACCACTGTCCTGGGGAACTTCATCATCATTGTCGTCATTAAACTGGACTCCCATCTCCACACGCCCATGTATTTGTTCCTGAGCAACTTGTCCTTCTCTGATCTCTGCTTTTCATCTGTCACAATGCCCAAGTTGCTGCTGAACATGCAGAGCCAAGTTCCATCTATCCCCTATGCAGACTGCCTGGCACAAATGTACTTTTTTCTGTTTTTTGCAGACCTTGAGAGCTTTCTCCTTGTGGCCATGGCCTATGACCGTTATGTGGCCATCTGCTTCCCCCTTCATTACATGAGCATCATGAGCCCCAAGCTCTGTGTGAGTCTGGTACTGCTGTCCTGGGTACTGACCACGTCGCATGCCATGGTGCACACTTTGCTCTTAACTAGGTTGTCTTTCTGTGACAACAATGTGATCCCCCATTTTTTCTGCGATCTGTCTGCTCTCCTGAAGCTGGCTTGCTCTGATATTCACATTAATGAGTTGGTGGTATTGATCATAGGAGGGCTCGTTGTTATACTGCCATTTCTACTCATCATAGTGTCTTATGCGCGCATCATCTCGTCCATCCTCAAGGTCCCTTCAACTCGAGGTATCCACAAGGTCTTCTCCACTTGTGGTTCTCATCTGTCTGTGGTGTCATTGTTCTATGGAACAATTATTGGCCTCTACTTATGTCCATCTGCTAATAACTCTACTCTAAAGGACACTGTCATGTCTATGATGTACACTGTGGTGACTCCCATGCTGAACCCCTTCATCTACAGCCTGAGGAACAGAGACATGAAGGGAGCCCTAAAAAGAGTTCTTCAAAAGAAGGCTATCTTTTGACTATGATAATCATCTTTCAAATTTCTTTATAGCATAATCAAGTATATTTACTGATACTAATATTTGCAATTCTGACCTTTTCTTTTAAAAAGTAGGCTACTTTTTAAAAGGAGCATTCTATTAATTATTCAATATGTAAAATGTGCTTTTAACTACAACCCTACTCTGATAGGACTTATCAGTTGTTTCTTTACATGCACAATGCACAAAAAGCTAATCCATTTCAGAGGTATCAAGATTCATTGGTAGAAAATTCTAATTTAGTGAAGAGATACCTTTCCCGCCCCAATCAAATTGCCAAACATTAGGTGGAAGTGGAGTGGTTCCTGGAAAAAGCTGCTCTACGGCTGTCTCAAGCATCACATTCGGAGAGTTTCCCAGGCTGCCTGGTGGTGTGCAACTCAGCGGGATGGTACACAATGAACAATGTTTTCTTGAACTTGCTTCACCAATGTCTTTCATTCTGCATTTACTAAGAAACATGCTGGAATACTTTGGTGTTCCCATAAACCAGCTTTATGTCTTTCATGTCTTTTTGATACTAAAAAAATTACTGCACAAGAATTCTTAAACTATGGTTTAGATGTCATTTAGGAATGACAACTACATTCCATACATCATTAAAAAATGTCCTCAGATATTGTCATTTTTGACCAGAATTCTTTTTCTATGTTATCAGTTTTATTTTATTGTTAATTGTTTTATTTATTTACATTTATTATTACATTCCAAATATTGCCCTTCTTTCCATTGCCCCCTTGCAGTTCTTCCCTCCATCATCTCTCCCCTTTGCCTCTGAGAGCATGTCTTCACAAAGACATTGGAGAGATCTCACACTAGCAACACCTGAGAGCTCTAGAACAGAAAGAATCAAGCACAACTAAGAGGAGTAGACAGCAGGAAATAGCCAAACTCAGGACTAAAATCTACTAATTAGAAACAGAGAGAACAATACAAAAAAAAATAACAAATCCAAGAGTTGGTTCTTTGAAAAAAAATCAACAAGCTAGATAAACCCTTAGCCAAACTAACTAATGGGTACAGAGACAGTATCCAAATTAATAGAATCATAAATGAAAAGGGAGACATAATAACAAGCAATGAGGAAATATATAACATCATATCTTATTACAAAAGCCTATACTCAACAAAACTGGAAAGTCTAGAAAAAAATGAATGATTTTCTAGACAGATACCACATATCAAAATTAAATCAAGATCAGGTAAACTAAACAGTCCAATAACTCCTTTAAAAAAAATAGAAGCAGGTAATAAAACCCTCCCAACCGGAAGAGACCCAGGGCCAGTTTTATAGTGCTGAATTCTATCAGACATTCAAAGAAGAGCTGATAACAATACTCTTCAAACTATTCCACAATTTTAAATCTAATTTCCCCCCATCTCTTTGTTATAGTTTTATGATATCCTGGCCCTAAATCAGTTTTTACAACACTGTCACTACCAGGTTGTATTTTGTATTTTACTGTGAATTATCATATCCATGGCCTGTTAATTTTCTCCTCCAATAATGAGGCAAGAGCTAGAGGTTTATAGAAAGTTCAGTTTTAAAGGATGCTGCTCTTGCGCTCATTTGCACTTTTGGAACTTTAAATTTAAAAACTTTATACCTAGGTTTACTTTCTTCCACATATAAAAGCAAGTAGTGGAAGAGATTGGCTATTCACACAACTCAAATGCTAGGAAAAGGCTGCACTCCCTGCTGTGGACTCCCTTTGAAAACTTTATATACTTTGTAACTTTGTAAACTTTGTAAACCATCAAGGCAAGAGAGTGAACAGGCCTCTCTGGGGGTCTCCAGCAAGCTAGGCACCTCCTCCAGACCTCTCTAATTGTCATAACAGCAAGGCCCATCTCCAGCCCCCGAGTAGGGCCCTTCCCAGATTGTCCAAATTTTAGGGGAAGTCTGGAAAGGAAAACTCACCCACCCCTGAGATTCCCACAGAAACCCACCAATCCCTAAACAGAAATTTTCACCAATTCCTGAGCTCCCCAAGCTCAGGAATTGAAATCTCACCAGTCTTCAAACTGGTACTCTCTGCCTTGAAAATCTCCTCTAAGAAATTCTGTATAAGCTCTGCCTAGTGTCAAATTCCATGCTGTCTTTTCCCAAGAGCAGAAACATCCAACCTTGGATTTGTCCCTCCCAATAAATCTCTTATGAAACTTGCTGCCAGATATGATTCTGCCACTGGAAGAAACCTAAAAACAAAAATCCAAAGCAAAGAGATGAAGCAGAGCTGAGGCTCTTGGGCTCCTCAGCTCAGCTGGACACACCCTCCCCTGGGAGCTTCAACACTTCTACTGAGGAAGTTTCCTCTCAGAGTGATGTGTTTTCTGGGATCCCACGTCTCAAGATACCCTTCCCTTGAGACACTGCCTGAACAAAAAGCTATGTGGTTCCTGGATCCCCATAACTCAGGATACCATTCCATTGTATAACTTCTCCCCTCAGAGCTGTGTCCTTCCTGGACTTCTGTGTCCCAGGGTGCCTCCTCATCTGAGCAGGAAGAATGACACCAGGGAAAGACTCATCCTAGCTAAGCTTTCAACATGAAAAGAGAACATAACGGTGATTCAAAGAGGCCAGGCTCCATCTCAAGGCAACAGCTCAAGTTGGCAGTTCCATCAACATAGTGCTGTCATTAGAAACATGGAAGATTTGAGAGTGAAGGGTTCATGGATTATTCTTCCATGATTTCAGGGAGCCAGCAATGACATGTAGCACATGGCAGTGTGGCCTGTGCTTGAGAGCTCTGAGAGGGCAAGATATTGTATGAGGCCACTGGATGAAGCTATAAAATAATCTTGCGTTTTAGCAGAGACTCCTAGATGCCAGAACAATGAGATGTTAGCCAACAACAGCTCTGCAAAATGAGTGGAAACAGCCCACAAAAAAAAGCTGTACCCTGAAAGCATAAAATCTGGAGAGGCAGAGCCATCTAAACCTTTTGAAAGTAAATCCTCAGACGTGGAGCTATAGAATTTGGGTTTTGGTCTCTCTGGGTTTTGCTGTTGTTATATTCCTTATTTCTTTAGTAGGTCCCCATTCCTCTCCATTGAAATGTTAATGAACTCTCAATTTTAATACATATTGGAGGTATTTTTTTCCTGTTTTGATTTTTATGCAGTAATGATACTGTAAAAGGCGATGGATACTATTAAAGTTGAACTAGCTACATCATACATTATTATATAGTCATGAGCCTGTGGTGGCTGGTGAATGGAATGTGGTGATTTTCAAGGAATCATAGTATTAGCCTAGTCTAGGTGCCTTGGGGGACATGTGTCATAAGTTTAACATGTTAAAGTCCATGGATCCTGGGGCACTGTGTACCTTTCAGTTCCTGAAAGACCAAGGCATTCCCTTAGAACTTGGCTAAACTATTAGTGTTAGTCATTAGTCTTATATACCTTGTCTAGCTTGCAACTTCCATTATACCATAGCAAACACCATTTAATCTGTTTTGATACGTGTATAAAAGATTGCTTGGAATAAACTTGTCTCATTCTTGCTGAGATCCTTCCATCTGGCCTGGTTTTCATTTCTACCAACCACATCTAGAGATCCTGGTTTTGTAACTAAGTGTTGGTGCTTACAGTGATTTTAATAGGAAATGTGCCCTGAAGGCTCAAGAACTTGAATACTTGGTACCCAGTTGGTGGTACTCACAGTTTTGAGAGGGTATGGGATACTGCAGTCTTACCAGAGAAAGTATATCACTTGGGGAAGGCTTGAAGAGCTTACAACCTCATTTAACTTCTAGTTCCTTCTCTCTGATTCCTGATTCTGGTTAAAGATATTCCATGACAAAACAAAATTTTAACAATATCTTTCCACAAATCCACCCCTAAAAAAGACAATAGATGGAAAACATCAACATAAGGAGCAAAACTACATCCTAGAAGAAGCAAGAAAGTAATCTTTCAACAAATCCACACAAATCTAATTCCACCTCTTACAACAAAAACAAGAAGTGAAAATTACCTTTTCTTAATATCTTAATATGAAAATTAATATTACCAACATACCCTAAGTGATTGAAATCCAATAATATGAGGAATTAGAAATGTGTTGATTGTCATTCAATAGTCTCTCTAATTTGGTAATTGGAAAAATAGGTCCAATATTGTACAATCTATATATACTTTCAGCTTGTTTGTGACAGTGTCTTACTGTGTACAACGTAAGGATCTTGAAATCTTGCTTCTCCTATCTCAGCCTCTCTATTAGTAGTATTGTTTATTTCATGTTTTTACACTATTCTATGGTTTTCAGAACACCTTATATATTTCAAAAGTATTTTTATACCCAAGGGAGACATAGACAATTAACTTGGGAGGTGGCTTGTAGTAAAGAACAACAAAGAGTGAGACTGAATGCTTTGCTTGACATTTCTAGCTCTTGTATCAAGTTTGAAGAAGAGGACTTTATAAGTTACTCTTTCTCTTAGATGAATGCTTTTCCAAATTATCACAGCCAATGAACCAGATTCTTACCCACATCTATTGTCTGTACCACCCTCCAAGCAGAACCATCGTTCATTGAAACAGTTGGTGAATGAGTTTATGGATAGACTATCTTAATACATACACCATTTCTTAAATGAATGTAACCTGTTCTCTGTAGCCTGAGAATAAAGTCACTCAAGTCAAATAGTTTTGACCATAGCAGGAAGTCTGTATCCAAAAATCGTGCCTACAATTCATTCCTTGGCGCAGCAGAACTGTCAACTCTAAGCATAGCTACGATGGAGGTAAAATCCTTTGGTGATTTGAGAGTCATTGAAGTATAGCCTTATTACAATGAAATCCAATTTCTAAAAATTGTTCTTATTTTGGGCTTATACCACAGTAAGAGCCAAGATTTTAAACTCTACTACATACAAGACAAACAATCAAAAAGACTTTATATATTTATGTTCATTTAAGAAAATACTACTAGTGATGTATTATTTTGAAATATACAGTTAATATGTTTGGAGTTATTTAAAATTTATACTGAGAAAAACGTATGTATTTTCAATATTACTGAAGACAAGCATCTATATAACACTGTTAAATTGATTGTTTTATATGAAACAACTTTTATAATACTCATTTTTATTGTTATAATATTTTATAAATATTAAGGAATATGACAAAAAAAGATATTTTAGGTATTGAAGAGGGAGTCTCTGGGAGGAGTTTGGGTACAAAAGGGAAACAAGAATGTGATTTAATTCTATTTACTTAAAATATGTTTTTAAATGTTAACAAATTCAAACAAATTAAAATCATGTAATTTTTCTCATCATAATGCAATAAAAGTTAAAAAATAAAAAATAAAATGATGCTTCATTTTTAATAGTATAAATTGTTTAAGAATTGCTTAATTTTACATACAATTTTTTTAAAGATTTTGTTTATTTATTGTATGAAAGTACACTGTAGCTGTCTTCAGACACACCAAAGGGCATCAGATCTCATTACAGATAGTTGTGAGCCACCATGTGGTTGCTGGGATTTGAACTCAGGACCTTTGGAAGAGCAATGAGTGCTCTTAACCGCTGAGCCATCTCTCCAGCCTTATTTTTACATACAATTTTATATAAATGTTTTAATAAAGAACTTAAAAGAATGATCATAAGTATATTTAACAACTCAAAAAAACAAGAATATGCTTTAAAATTTAAATGTAGTATAAAGAAATATGGAAAATTATATCAGATGTGAAAATAAAATACAATACATAGGATAACTAAAGAAAATTCAAATTAAAATGACACTAGAAATGAACAACTTAATAATCTAAATGAGAGCTTTCTTTTAAAGCCCCACCAATAGAATAAATATTTTGGAAGAGAAGTGGCAGGACAAGAACACAGGCAGAAGAAAAGGATCTCTTCCAATGAGTGTGATCACAGGATGAGTGAACTTGACTAAAGTGTGAGCACAGAACTGTGTAGATGAATGGATGGATGGAATGCATCAACGCAGATGTACTCAGCTGCTTCCTCTCCTTCTCCTTCTGCATACAGATCACCAAGTTCTGAAATCTAAGTCCTAACAAGTTCTCAATCAGTTCTTTTATCTTCACTACCGAGGCTGATTAGGTAGTATGTTATCAATACCAACAGTAGGTTGTATGTACTGCCAGTTTAGAAGTTTAAGCCAACAACAACAACTTTACTCTGGTTGTCTCCGAGTAGGCTCCTTGCCTCTGGCCTCAAATGTCTTCCATCTATTCACCATAAGGAGTAATAGAGAATGTGCTAAAAAATATAAATAAGTATGTGTCCGCCTCTCCAGGTTTATCGTTCAGCTTTCCCTTCCCATTTAGGCACTGTTCTGGCATACACAAAACACCTCAGGAACTATAAATTTCCCTTACTTTGTAAATTTTCTTTAAGTTCTTGATAACCTCTGAGCTTTTCCAAATGTAAATTTGTTCCAAATATTCATGTATCAACAATTAATAAAATGGAGGCATTAAATTTGAAAGAAACCAAGGTGGTTTATATGGGAGGGTTTGGAAGGAGTAAAAGGAACAAGAAAAATGATACGATACTATAAATTAAATAATAATAGAAGAAAATAATAAAGAAAACGGGGATATCTTCCCTCAGTCAGTAAATAAATTAAGTCCCCTTGATAATACTGTGCCACATATTTCATTACTTTTACTAGTAAGCTACTAGTAAGAAACCATAACTCATTAGTAGGTCGGTGAGTAGCCCTTTCTAATTGCTAGATTGGAGACTTCTAAGGCCAGAAATCAGGTTTCCTTGGCTGCTGTTTCCCACCATAGCATGTGACTCACTGCATTGAACATAGTAGTTCTGTGAGTTATCATCTCACAGAAATGATAAAACAAACCAATAAATAGAAGGTCTTATGTGGATCAATCAACACATTACTCCATATCACAGAACTTAAAGTCTAGCCAAAGAAAACAGAATTCGCACACCCATACCCACACACCCACACACCCACCCACACACACACCTATACACACACACATCCATACACACATACACACATACACACATATACCCACATACACCCCCCATACACACATCCATACACACACACATACCCACATATACCCCCACACACACACACACACACACACACACACACACATCCATACCCCCACACACCCATACCCCATACACACACCCACACCCACAGAGAGAGAGAGACAGAGAGACAGAGACTGAATAATACAAGTCAATGTATCAAGTGGTGCAGTATTTGGTACTAATACTGTGGGTTTTTTTTTTTTAACAAAGTCTTTATTGACAAATAATTCACCTAGCACACAATTTACACATTTCAGTGGGTTTTAGTGTGAAAAAGTTGTAAGATCTGGAAGTCATCATTGCTTTCAATTTCTGTGTGTCCCTTTACTGCAGAAGTCAATGAAAATAATGAGGACCAAAGACCATGGAGGTTAAGTGAAGCATTCCTGAGAATGTTAGTATTAGAATGAACCCGGACTTCTCACTGTTAACACAGTTTATTTAGATAGGTGGTTTAGAATAGCATGGCAGAAAGGTAAAGGGGGAAATGCTAAGTGTGTTACTAATGAGCTTCTCAGGGACTCAGGGATCCTGGGAGTCAGTGCCCTGTAGAAGAAAGGAGTGAGAAGACAATTACAGAGACTCCATCTGGAAATGCACCTTATAGAAGCAGGTGACAGGAAGCAGGGTCTGGATGGAGCCACATCACACCAGCTAGGTAAGCTGGCATCGGATTCAGAAGAGGCAGCCATTCTAAAACCCTCTTTCATAGATAATTCTCTAAGAGCTCTATAGGATAACTTAGAAGTCATCACACTTATTCTCTACCATCACCAGTACTAATTCATATTTTGTAATTGGGGATCACCAAAGTCTTAATATACAGTAATCTATGATATATTCTCAGTACTTTTTACTTTTCAAATCAATAATTCTGAACACAGTTCCAAAATATGATCTGTAAAAGTCACTGAAATTTAAGCGTAAGGCTAGCAATTTGCCCTCAATTTGCCAAGATCATAGACAGTAGCTAATGGATCCTGACTCCTAAGGATCTCTGAAAACATTGAGGTCTAGGAAGACAGTGTGTTAAAGGGGCCCTAGGGTTCTCTTTACAAGAAGTTACTTTTCATCCCTATCCATCAAACACTCATAATTTTTGTATGTTTATAAGTAAACTTGGAGTGGGGGTGGAATATACAAAAAAAAAAAAAAAAGAAACTCAACTTCTCACTTGAGATAAGACCGGTTTTTTGTTTTGTTTTTTTGTTTTGTTTTGTTTGGTTCTCATATCTTCTCTCTGATACCAAGCTTTGGGGCTCATTCACTAGGTATGGATCAAAATACATTTGGAAAAGTATTGTATCCATGTTATAGAAGCTAGTAATGATGGCACTGAGTCTTCCAAATGTTACAACACAATGCCCCTCTAGAGAACACAGAATTGTGAGGTACGTTTTTGTATCTTCCCATTATAATGCTGTGTGTAGAAACAGAGTGAGTTGAAGGAACTCACCACTAAAGTGCTGTGTATATCACAACATGGTCCTCGATATCCTAGGCTGTCTCTCTCCATTGTATTCCCTCCAACTCTGATGCTTCTGATGTTCCCTGGATGTCAATTATTTTACATTTGGTCATGTTGTGTGCATTTATTTGTGTGTGGTATACAGAAATGTGCCTGCTCATGTTGTGGGTATGCCTATTTATTGGAGTGTATGCATGCAGGGCCTTGAGGTTGCTGACATGACATGTCTTCCTCAGTTGCTCTCCATGTTGTTTTCTCATCCAGACTCTTCACTAAAACCAAAGCTTCTCTGTTTCAGCTAGGCTAGCTACCCACTGAGGTCAGAGATCCCTGGTCTCCACCCCAGTGAGCTGATGTTATAGATGCATGGCCATGCAAGACTTTTAGTCCCTGTGGTTCAAACTCAGGGCCTCATACCTGTGTGACAAGTACTTTACCCACTGTGGCATGTCCTCATCCCTTCCTGGTGATATCTTCATAAGAGGAAAAGAAGTAGAGTAGCCATCTGTCTAATTGTCTCACTGTCAGTAATTCACTTCAGGGCTGAAGGGATGGTTCAGTGTTGAGGAATCTAGTTAGACCTAGGTTTGATTCCCAGTTCCATCATGGTGGCTCACAGATGTCTTTACTCCAGTTCCAGGAGAACTAGTGCTCCCTTTCACCCACCATGGGCAGTAGTATGCACATGGTCATGAACATATATGCAGGCAAAATAAAATAAAAACATATAAAATAAAAACAAATTTGTCTTAATAGAGAATTGGATGCAAAGATTTGGCAAGTTTAGTGTCTATAGACAGCAAGAGAGATTCTCCTACCTAAACTGCCTCCAAATGAATCCTCGTGCCTTTCTGTGGTTTAAGCAGCTCCTTGTGTTCTAAGTGGACCTTGGACTGAGGTAGACTAGTCATTTCTTTCTTCCCAGCTTCTACAGCATGTACCTGAAGAATTAGTAGAGTTAGGGCATATAGACAAATAGGATCTTCTTTTTGAGGTAGGAGAGGTAGGTACATACTAAAAAGAAGGCTGGGGGTAGTAGCATGCTACCTGCTCCAAGGTAAAGCTGGCAGAGGAGAAGTTCAGGAGTTGTCAAGAGGCTGTACTGCACTTTGTTTGTTTGTTTGTTTGTTTTTGTATTTTTTGTTTTGTTTTTTGAGACAGAGTTTCTCTAAGTAGCTCTGGTTGTCCTGGAACTCACTCTATAGACCAGGGTGGCCTTGAACTCAGAAATCTGCCTGCCTCTGCCTCTCAAGTGTTGGGATTAAAGGCATGTGCCACCACTGCCTGGCTCCTGTGCTGCCCTTTAAATGCTTATGTTTAACTGCTCCATAGTCCACCATCATCTCAGCCTTCAGAGAGGACATAAAGAAATTGTAGCTTTTGAAAAAGTGGAAAAAGTGTTATGGGTAGGTGGCCTGGCCCTTGCCAAAGATTTTTCTGTTATTGTTTCTTTGTGGTTTTGTTTTGTTTTGTTTTGTTTTGTTTTGTTGTTTTTGGACTGACCCTATTCATTTCATTGAGTGCCTGACTCAGTCAAGTCTCCAGTTTGCCCAGTCCATGTTTGGACTGATTTATTGAGCCAAGTCTCCATATCCAGGACTCTACTGCAGCCCTCAGACTCAGTTGTTTGATATCTTTTCTATCTTCCAGAGACCCTGACTCAACTTTTGTTTTCTGAGAGTTTTCTGGTGATTTTAGGGGAAACAGGACAGTTGTTTTCATCGTGGACTTCTTCATTGTGTGTTGTATGGGCTGATTATCCTTATGACTTGACTTTCTCCTCAAAACTTCTGTAGAGTTCAAAAGTTCCCCAAGCATGTACCCTGATAAAGGCAAATTTTTGGTGCTCTGAACTGCTCTCCTTAAGATAGTTTTAGATATCCTGTTAATTATATATAAAAAATTTCCATAAATAAGCTATGCCTCAGATCATTTCTTAAAAAGTAACCGTAAGCTACATATTACCATTGATCACTTAAAAGAGACTAATTGAAGACAAGTTATCCTGTAAGTGTGCAGTGCATACTGGATTTTGAAAAAGGAAGGAGAAACATGTTAATATTGATTACAGGATGAAATGGGTGGTTTGGTATACAGGCTTAAGTAAAATGTTAATGTAATTGTTTTTGTTTGTTTTTCCACTTAAACATGCTTACTAAATTAAATACAAATCAATATGATGGATGAATATATTATGGAGTACACATTAAAATAACATATCACTGAGGAACAAAAAGTGAGTCGAAAATAGATGAATTTCACAAAAATAATTATGAAGTCCAGAGAAAACATGTTTGTATTTCTAAAAATAAATTGAAATTCTGTATATAGTTCACATTTGAAGCATTCTCATATCACTAATAGCCAGTTTCACTCATGTTTAATTAGTGTTTTCCTTTGTGATCACTTCCAACATTTTGGTGCATGTATTTCATTGCTATAAGATAATGATTATAACTGTATGTGCTTATCATGGACAATATGATGCATCGAAGGCCATATGCACTACAGAATGGTCAACTCCAGCTAATTAGCAATATATCTTGGTACACATAGTTACTATTTTTGTAATGAGAACATTTTATATCCATTTTAAAATTTTAAAGAGGATATATTGTTATCTATAGTCACTATTTATTATATTAGATTTCTCCAGCTCATTCTTCCTAACTGAAATCTTCCAACATCTCTTCAACTCATGCACACACCATCAAAAATGGTCTTGCATGTGATGCTGGTGAGTAACGTTCACGTCTCACACTCTAGACAAGTTCTCTACCATTGTGCTACACTCCATCCCCATTTTGATAGTTTAAAAAAATTCACTAAAGTGTATGATAATTGACCATTTATAGAATATGTTTTTCTATTGCATGTTTGGAAAACTCTCATAAAATGTTGTGGGTAATGCCTGAGATACCCAATGTATGGGTGTTGTTTCTTATTAAATTAGCCAGAACTGATCAGCTATTAGACTTTACTAGAGCACCACTGTCTCTGAGCCTCCTCTAAGAAGTAATATTTATATTTATGAGTTAGAGAACTAGTGATTATTCAAATCCCCTTTGGTTTAACACACAAAGTTCAATTGCCAACTTATCTCATTAGTGTTCTCAAATAGGCAGTCAGGGGTGGTTGAATGCTGGATTTTAGTGCCTTTACTATTTCTCATTTTCACTATAAATAAGATAATAAATAGAACATATATTTAAAATTATAAGGGAATGTACATTTAAATTTTTAATTAATTTTTATGTGTTTACTATTTTAGTTTCTCACTGTAAATAATATAAATATATAATATAATTATAAGGCAATAAACATTTAAATTTTTAATTCATCCTTATGTGTATGGGTGCTTTGCCTCCATGTGAGTCTATAAATATATACCATATTTATAGAGTGGCCACAAAAGCCAGAAGCCAACATCCCCTTGATATGGAGTTAAAGATGGTGGTGAGCCACCAATGTAGGTGTTGGGAATTGAATGGGGCTCCCCTGGAAGAGTAGTCAGTGATCAATCTTAACCACTGAGCCATCTCTCCAGCTACATAAAAATAGAATGTTACTGGTATAAAAGTCTTGCTTTACATGCTTGCTAACATTTATTATTTTTAACCATTTTTTCTGCTCTTATGGTGAGATAGTAAATACTATCTTCCAATGATTTCAATTTGCACTTTCCTGATAATTAATAATGTTGACAATATTTTCACACACTTAATATTGGTTGACCTAAGAATTTTATCTGTTTCATCTTGTTTGAGACAAGGTTTTTCTGTGAAACAGTCCTGGCTGTCCTAGAATTTGCTCTGTAGACCAGGCTTGCCCTGAACTCACAGAGATCTGCCTGCTTCTGGGATTAAAGTCCTGGAATTAAAGGCATACCCCACCATGCCTAGTACCCTAAGAACTTTTATTAGAGGTACTTTTCCCTTCAGTTTATTTCTAATTATTTGGAAAGGAAAGTGAGTGGTACCTGAGGAATGACACAATAGAAGACATACATGCAGCATTGATTGCCTTCTGATTTCTTCAATACACATTAGTATCATGTTTTTTTCTCTTTTTTTTCATATTTTTTTCCTTTACTGGATTTATTTGCATCTCAAATGTTATCCCCCTTCCCTATTTCTCCTCCATAAACCCTCTATTCCATTCCCCCACCCCCTTCTTCTATGAGGGTGCTCCCCCACCCACCCACCCACTCCTGCCTCACTGTCCTGGCATTCCCCTACATCGAGCCTTCACAGAACCAAGGGTCTCTCCTCCCATTGATGCCCAACAAGGCCATCCTCTGCTACATATGCATCTGGAGCCATGGGTCCCTCCATGTGTATTCTTTGGTTGGTGGTTTAATGCCTGGGAGCTCTGAGGGTTCTGGTTGGTTGATATTGTTGTTCTTCCTACGGAGTTGCATACCCCTCCAGCTCCTTCAGTCCTTTCTCTAACTCCTCCATTGGGGACCGGGTGGGTTATTGGACTGAGCTTTTGTTCTCTTTATGGAAGTCAATTCATTACATTTGTCATATTTGCAGCCTTATTAAACGTGGTAGCTTTGAAAGGCTTCATTCCCCTCCTATTCAAGTTGTGTCTTATCTTCATGTCTGCTGATGGCATTGTCATCCCCCCTCATTAGAGGAGCCCACACACAGTTGACTCATCCTGACTCTGGCTCTCACGTTCAGGGAATCTTTCTTGGTTTCTCTGAAGATGCTTATTTTCTCCTCTTACTTTTGCCAGGAGGTGGCGGTGGTGGTGATGGTGGTTGTGGTGGTTGTGGTTGTTGTTTATTGTTTTGTTTTGTCATTACTCTTTTGACCTGCCAGTAAATTTTTTACGTCTGGGTTTCAGGGTTTGGAAAACAAAAACTAAGAAAACTATGGTTTCTGTTTTTCTGCCCTATCTGCATCCTGAAATGACGAGCACAGTAGTGACTCAAGAGAGGGAAATGACAGGGAGAGGAGAGACGCACTATCAGGAGTCAGTGTCTCATGGTCAGTCTCCTCATGCTTACACATTCAGTCAGGTTGGGGACTGTGATCAGCTCCTTGACCTCTAAAGTGGTTTATTTGTATTGGCTGCTCCATGGTTTCTAGTTCTTTTGTGCTCTTCTACCCAACCCATACGTTGTTTGCGCTCACTGTGTTCTCTGAACAAGTGGGATTGGTTGTGTTTCTGGTTATTCCTTGTTCAGCTTCCCCATAGCTGTAAGATATCAGAAAAAAAAAAAAAAAAAAAAAAAAAAAACCTCATTTTGTCTCCATTTCCATTGGTGTGGTTTTCTCCAGAGAGCACACTCCAACCTGCATGAGTAATCATTCCAAGACATTCTCCTAGCTGAAAACAAAGCTCTGAAGTGAGACTATCTGGACTTAACATCAAGAACTGTTGCTTAATAGGTCTGAGATCCTGGATGAATTACTAAATGAATATAAATATTTGGTTATTTCTCTTAAAAATAAAAGTAATAATATAGTACTCATCTCATAAGGTTGTCATGAAAAGAAAGAAGACCCATGCATTTCATATGAATACCCTTATATATGGAAAGAGTAAGCTCAGGTAATTGTTCCTCTTGCTAATGATACCATTGTCAGCATTTTAACCACCACTTTCATTGTGACACCACTTCAGAGTTATAAGAGTGGTGAAGAGTTTTCTGATTTTTAGGTTATTTGTCTCTATTTGTTCATCCAATTCCATTCATGGCTCACTTACAAAACTTTTTTTTAATCCAGTGCTGAAGACTGAATATAGTGTATTGTACATGCTAATCAAGTATTCTACTATTGAACTACACCCACAGTGTGTGCTGACTAGTTGTATGACAATTTGACATCAGCTAGAGTCCTTTGGGAAGAAGGAACCCCAATTGAGAAGATGCCACCACCAAACTGGTTTCTAGGCAAGCCCATGGAATTTGTTTTTAAAGTAATGATTGATGCAGAAGGTAACATCTCATTGTGGGTGACGGTCCTAGATACTACAAGAAAGCAGATGGAGAAACCCAGTATGCAGCATTCCTCCATGGCTTCTGCATCAGTTCCTGCCTGCTTAAGTTTCTGGACTGACTTCTTCTGATGAACTGTGATGTGGAAGTGCAAACAAAACAAATCCTTTGCTCCCGAAGTTGTTTTTGGTCATGATGTTTTATCACAGCACTAGAAATTCTAAGCCCCAGTCCTTTTTAATTTTAGATTGAGATGGGTCCCATTGAGTTGCCAGGCTGGTCTCAAACTTGCTACATAGCCCAGGCAGGCCTTGGACTTCAGATCCTCCAGCTTTAGCTTTCCAAGTGGCTGTGATAACAAGTATACTTTCAGAAGAACATTCTTAAAGAATTCAGTATTTCTAAATTTAACCTATGCCCTTGTATCATTGCTTTATGTAACTATTTATTACATACTTAGAAAAATACAAAATAATGAAGTAATCTTTTATTACTCACAAGTGTTAAATTTATGTTTTAAAATATCTTCCTAGAGCATTGGCATTGTGTATGTTTATACATTCATACAAATCATTCTTAAGTTTGAAAAGGTTAAGAAGCCAACATGGAAAGAGGAAATCAAACTGTTGTTTCAGAGTTCCTCCTCCTGGGCTTGCCTATTGAACCACACCAGCAAGACCTGTTCTATACCCTGTTCCTGGCCATGTACCTCACCACTGCCCTGGGGAATCTCATCATCATTATCCTCATTCACCTGGACTCCCATCTCCACACACCCATGTACTTGTTTCTCAGTAACTTGTCTTTCTCTGACTTCTGCTTTTCCTCTGTGACCATTCCCAAATTGCTGCAGAACATGTGGAGCCAGGACACATCCATCACCTATGCAGGCTGCCTGGCACAAATGTACTTTTTCCTGCTTTTTGCAGATCTTGAGAGCTTCCTCCTCGTGGCCATGGCCTATGATCGTTATGTGGCCATCTGCTTCCCCCTGCACTATACTAGCATCATGAGCCCCAAACTGTGCCTCTGCCTGGTGACACTATCTTGGCTACTGACCACAGTCATCTCTTTGTCACACACTCTGCTCATGGCTCGGCTCTCATTCTGTGCTAACCACGTGATCCCTCACTTTTTCTGTGATATGTCAGCTCTTCTGAAGTTAGCCTGCTCTGACATTCAGATCAATAAGTTGATGATATTTATCTTAGGAGGACTTGTCATTATTGTCCCATTCCTGTTGATATTTTCATCCTATGCACGAATAGTGTCCTCCATCCTCAAGGTCCCCTCTTCTAGAAGCATTCACAAGGCCTTCTCCACGTGTGGTTCCCACCTCTCCGTGGTGTCTCTTTTCTATGGGACAATCATTGGTCTCTACTTATGTCCATCAGCTGATAACTCAACCATTAAGGAGACTGTCATGGCTGTGATGTACACAGTGGTGACTCCTATGCTAAACCCCTTTATCTACAGCTTCAGGAATCAGGATATAAAGGGAGCTTTTAAAAGGCTGTTTTCAAAGAAGATGGCTAACCTCTCTCTGAGACAGTGACTCTAAAGATTAAAATATGTTTTCAAATAGTAGGCCCAATTTCAAATGGTATGCAGGGGCTTTCTTCAACTTTCAGGAGTTAGAATTTCTCATGTCTCTTAAATTTAGCACTATACTTCAGTTTGTGGTATAACTTAAGACCTGATATACCCTAGGTGCTCCTTGATTATCACTTAATTCTGCATAAATACTAGTTGGTGTCTAGTGTTCAAAGAATATAAAGATCTTTCCAGTTCCTGGAAAGCAACTTCAACTCCTTAGTCACTTTGGCACTTGGCTTCTGACAAACATACTTATTCTATGAGGACTATTTCCAGATTAATATGTGCATACCCTCAATAATGCATTTGTTCTGTGGAGTCACTTTTCTTGTTTCAAATTACTTCATAGCTTCTTTTCATTATTCATTAAAAGCTTATTTAATGATCATATACTAAAATTATCATTTCTTTTGGAATTTATAGCACCAATAATTTTTCTGCTAATGGTGAACTATTGGTTATGTCTACATATTGGATATCAATTCCTTTTTTAATCAAAGTTGTGTAATCTCTAACAAGATATCCAGTCCCATTAAATGTCATATAATTTATAGATAGCAAAGCAGTGGCCCATGGTATAGTATAAGAAAATGTCAATAGCGATAGGTCTAGAATCTATTTGTTATCCTTAGTTAAGCTTTTTCTCCCTTATATTTTGAAATAATGTGATTCTCTATTTCATCAAATTTTGAAGATGTGTGATAATAGCTCCTGTAATGAGCAAAGCCTTGTTCATTGCTTTACATATTTATTCTAGATGACTTCTTGAGTGGATTTTCATATTTCCTAAAATACACCTTAAAGACTACCTTTGAAAGGAAATCTCCCTAGTAATGCCTATGTTGACACTATTTACTTTTCCAAAAATGCATTGAATACTAAAATAGTCCATACTTGCTTAAAGGTATCTGGGTAGCAAAATGTGAAGACCCTCCACAGTCCTGTCTTCTTCTCTATCAAAGCAGTTCACAGTTGTTATTCTATATATGCACAGCCTAGAATCATATATAATAAATAAGTAGAGCTAAAGACTTGTTTGATTGCTTCCATTTACACTACTGTTAACTTAGCATTTCACATAAAGACTTGTAATGCTTTTTTGTTTTCTATTTTGTTTTGGTGCAAGGTTTCTCTATGTTGCTCATGCTGGCCTTGAATTTACAGTGATCCTTGCTCCTCAGCCTCCTTAGGGCTGGGACTATGAGAGTGCACTGCCATCACATCTGACAGAACCTGTGACACTTTTAGAGTTATGTGTTTCAGCAACATACTTTTGGTGGACTTTGAGGTTGTTTTCAATTTATCCTTCATTTAAATAACACTACTTCAATTTTATGTCTTAATCTCAATATTTTGCAACATTGTCCTACTTTCTTATGAAAACATTCTCAGAACTAAGTGCATTAGCCCAGAGAACACAAACATTTTGTCATTAGGTAGAAACTGCCAAATTGCTGAAGACATTCTTCTTCTACTCTAAATTCCTCAAGGAAAATGGGGCTGTAACTGCTTCTTTAGTGTCCCCAGTGTGGTAAATGCTGCTCTGGATGTTTACTGTCCTCATGGCTAAAATGTGAAATTTTACTGGTTTTAAGCTAAACTACTGTATGTATTAGTGAAGTCAGCTTCTATATTTGTGAACCAATTTAACTTTTATGTGTTATTTGGGAAACATCTTTGTCTTAAGTTGTTTTCTTTGTGTTTTCCTGTTAGGGATGCTGCCACTTGATCTGACTGATGGCATTTCCCTTCACTGGCTATTTGTCTACATTTATTTTGATAAAGACTTTAAATTTGGGGTAGAAAACATTTCCTGATTCATTTTTCTCTAATGGTCCTTAGGAAAGAGTTTTCTATTAAAATATTGAATAGTATCATTTTCACACTCTGCAGTCTTGGTTTCTACATCTCTATTTCTGATCCACTTGAAATTTGGATTAGGAATGATTATCTTCTTTCTCTTCTCTCCATCACCAGTGAATCAGATATCACTATCTTTGATACTTAAATATGCTACCTTTGTATTACACTGTTTATCTCAAACTCATTTCCTTATTCTAACATTCCCAGATGTCATCATATTTCTGTCCAAGCACAGAAGGTACACTTCAGTAGATATACATCTAAAATATCTGTGCAGCTTAAGGGCAGGTTCAGTAGCACATGAACAGCAAAAAAGAAACTCAAAGAAGGTTTTTGGAGGTGTTCCAATTTTTTTGTTCTACCTCACAAATCACTTCCTTATATTGTGATATCCAATAAAATACACTTTCAACCAAAAATCTTATCAAAACTTATCCAAAGATACATGGAAGAATACTTCATATTCATCAAAGAAAAAATTCACCAAAATGAACTCTCAATTCTGAACATCTCTGCCCCAAATGCAAAGGTGTGGATATTTGTAAAAGAAACATTGATAAGCTCAAAACATACATTGACCCTCACACAATAATGGTGGGAGATTTCAACATCCTAGTCTCACCAATCAACAGATCATGGAAACAAAAATTAAACAAAGACACAGTGAAACTAACAAAAGTTATAAACCTAATGTATTTAACAGATATCTACAGATCATTTCACCCTAAAACAAAAGAATATAGCTTCTCAGCACCTCAAGGTACCTTCTCCAAAACTGACTATATAATCTGATATAAAACAAGCCTCAATAGATACAAGACAATGTAATAACCTCGTGCATTCTATCAGATCATCATGCTCTAAAGCTGGTCTTTAATTTTAAAAAAAAAAAGGCCACATATTCATGGAAACTCAACAAAATCTCTACTCAATGAAAACTTGGTCAGGAAAGAAATAAGAAAGAAATTAAAGACTTTCTAGAATTTAATGAAAAATGAAGGCATAGCATACCCAAGCTTATGAGACACAATGAAATCAGTGTTAACAGGAAAATTCATAGTACAGAGTTCTTTGTAAAAACATTAGAGAGATCCTACATTAGCACATCTGAAAGATCTAGAACAGAAAGAAGCAAACGCACTCAAAATAGTAGATGGCAGGAAATAATCAAACTCAGGGCTGAAATCAACCAACTAAAAACCATAAGAACTATACAAAGAATCAAAAAAGTAAGAGTTGGTTCTTTGAGAAAATCAACAAAATAAATAAACCCTTAGCCAAACTAGCTAAAGGGCACAAAGATAGCATACAAAAACAAAATCAGAAATTAAAATGGAGACATAACAGAAACTGAGGAAATTCAGAAAATGATAAGATCCCACTACAAAAGCCTATATTCAACAAAACTGGAAAATCTAGAGGAAATATATAATTTTCTAGACAGATAGCAGGTACCAAAGTTAATCAAGACTAGACAAATTATCTAAACAGTCTCATAAACTTTAAAGAAGTAGAAACAGTTTTCAAGTCTCCCCCCCCCCACCAAAAAAAAGCCAAGTGCCAAGTGATTTTAGTCTAGAATTCTATCAGACCTTCAAAGGAGACCCATCACCATTATTTCTCAAACTATTCCACAAAATAGAAACAAAAGGAATACTAACCTAATTCATTCAAAGAAGCCACAGTTACACTGACACCTAAGTCACACAAAGACCCAACAAAGAAAAGGAACTTCAGGCCAGTGTTTGCTTATGATTGCCAATGCAAAAATGAAATTCTTGAAAACTGAATCCAAGAACACATCAAAACCATCATTCAGCACAACCAAGTAGGCTTAATCCCAGAGATGCAGGGATGGTTCACTATATGAAAATTAATTAATTTAATCCAGTATATAAACAAACTCAAAGGAAAAAACAGATGATCATCTCATTACATGCTGAAAAATCCTTCAACAAAATACATCCCTTCATGTTAAAAGTCTTAGAAAGATGAAGAATTCAAGGTACATACCTAAATATAATAAAAGCAATATACAGCAAACCAACAGCCAACATCAAATTAAATGGGGAAAAACTTGAAGCAATCCTCACTAAAATCAAAGACAAGTCAAGGGTGTCCACTCTTTCAATATTTATTTAATATAGTATTCGAATTTCTAGGTAGAGCAATTAGACAATAAAACCAGGTCAAAGGATACATATTGAAAAGGAAAAAACCAAGGTATCACTATTTGCAGGTGATATGATAGTATACATAAACAACCCCAAATATTCTACGAGAGAACTCCTTCAGCTACTAAACAGCTTCAGCAAAGTAGATGGATATAAAATTAACTCTAACCCAGCTATACCACTTCTGGGCATATATCCAGAAGATGTTCCAACATGTTATAAGGACACATGCTCCACTATGTTCATAGCAGCCTTATTTATAATAGCCAGAAACTGGAAACAACCCAGATGTCTTTCAACAGAGGAATGGATACAGAAATTGTGGTACATCTACATAATGGCGTACTACTCAGCTATTAAAACCAATGAATTTATGAATTTCTTGGGGAAATGGATGCATCTGGAGAATATCATCCTGAGTGAGGTAACCCAAACACAAAAGAACACACATGGTATGCACTCTCTGATAAATGTTTATTAGCCCAGAAGTTCGGAATACAGGAAGAACAACCCACAAACCACAAGAAACTCAAGAAGAAGAAAGACCAAAATGTGGGCATTTAACTCCTTCTTAAAAGGGAGAACAAAATAGCCATGGAAGGAGTAGCAGATACTAACTATGGAGCAGAGACTGAAGGAAGGACAAGCCAGCCTAATACAGCTATCTTCTGAAAGGCTCTGACACTACCTGACTAATACAGATGTAGAGGCTCACAGCCATCCATTGAACTGAGTACAGGGTCCCCAGTGAAGGAGTTAGAGAAAGGACCCAAGGAGCTGAAGAATTTGCAGTCCCTTGGGATGAACAACAAAATGAACTAACTAGTACCCTGAGAGCTCCCAGGGACTCAACCACCAACCAAGGACTATACATGGAGGGATTGATTGTTCTGGCAGCATGTGTATAGTAGAGGATTGTAAATTTGATCATCAGTGGGAGGAGAGGCCCTTGGCCCTGTGAAGGTTCTGTGCCTCAGTGTAGGGGAATGCCAGGGCCAATAAGTGGGAGAGAGTGGGGAGACAAGCATGGAGAGGGGGGAGGGAACAGGGGTTTGTTCTTGTTGGTTTGGTTTGTTTTTTTATTTGTTTGTTTGGAGGGGAAACTGGGAAAGGAGAAATCATATGACATGTAAATAAATAAAATATCTAATAAAATAAATAAATAAATAAATAAAATTAACCCTAACAAATCAGTATTCTTCTACACAAAGGATAAATGGGCTTAGAAAGAAATTAAGGAAACAACACCCTTCACAATAGTCACAAATAATATAAAATGTCTTGGGGTAACTTTAACAAAGCAAGTAAAAGATACTTATGACAAGATCTTTAAGACCCTGAATAAAGAAATCAAAGAAGGGGGGCTGGAGAGATGGCTCAGTGGTTAAGAGCGCCGACTGCTCTTCCAAACGTCATGAGTTCAATTCCCAGCAACCGCATGGTGGCTCACAACCATACGTAATAAGATACCCTCTTCTGGTGTGTCTGAAGACAGCTACAGTGTACTTATATATAATTAATAAATAAATCTTAAAAAAAAAGAAATCAAAGAAGACCTCAGAAGATGGAACAATCTCCAATGCTTATGGGTTGGTAGAATTAACATAGTAAAAATGGTTATCTTACCAAAACCAATCTACAGATTCAGTGCAATCCTCATCAAAATTCCAATTCAACACTTCACAGAAATAAAAAGAACAATTCTGAACATCATCTGGAATAACAAAATAAATAAATAAACAAACAAACAAACAGGATAGAGAAACAATTCTCAACAATGTTCATAGCAGCCTTATTTATAATAGCCAGGAGCTGGAAAGAACCCAGATGTCCTTGAACAGAGGAATGGATACAGAAAATGTGGTACATTTACACAATGGAGTACTACTCAGATATTAAAAATGATGAATTCACGAAATTCTTTGGCAAATGGAAGGAGCTAGAAAATATCATCCTGAGTAAGGTAATCCAATTGCAAAAGAAAACACATGGTAAGAACTCATTGATAAGTGGATATTAGCCCAAAGGCTCCAAATAACCAGGATACAATTCACAGACCACATAAACTCAAGAAGAAGGAAGACCAAAGTGTGGTTGCTTTGGTCCTTCTTAGAAGGAGAACAAAATACTCTCAGGAGCAAATATGGAGATAAGAGCAGAGACTAAAGGAAAGGCCACCCAGAGACTGTCCTACCTGAAGATTAATCCCATATACAGTTACCAAACTCACACACTATTGCGGATGCCAGAAAGTGCATGCTGAATGGAGTCTGATATTGCTGTCTCCTGAGAGGCCCTGCCAGAGCCTTACAAATATAGAGGCAGATGTTAGCAGCTAGCCATTGGACTGAGTGCTGGGTCCCTAATAGAGGAGTTAGAGAAGGGACTGAAGGAGTTGAAGAGTTTTGAAACCCCATGGGAAGAACAACAATATCAATCAACCAGACCCCCCAAAACTCCCAGGGACTAAGCCATTAGCAAAGGAGTGTACATGGATCTAGCTGCATGTGTAGCAGAGGATGGTCTTGTCATGCATCAATGGAAGGAGAGATCCTTGGTTCCATGAAGACTTGATAGATGAAGGCAGTGTAGGGGAATCAAGGTTGAGGAGGTGAGAGTGGGTGGGTGGGTAGAGGAATACCCTCATGGAGGCAGGGGAAGGGAGGATGTGATAGGGTGTTTCTGGGAGGGAGGGAAATTAGGAAAGGGGATAAACTTTGAAATGTAAATAAAGAAAATAGCCAATAAAAAATGTAAAAAAAAGAAGAAAGAAAGAAAGAAAGGACACCTAAATATAATGACTTTCAGAAACAACAAAAAAAACTTTGTATTTAATAAAAATAAAAAATATATTCTCTTTCAAAGTATTCTCAAGATAGCTTTCTTTCAAGTATGCTTATAGTCTAATATATTAAGTTGTATAACAAACTGCTTAGAAACTACATTGTATTCATATTGCTATGTTGTAGTTGCATGAAATTATATATTTATTAAACAGAGTTGGTTATTTCTACAGAATATAATGAAGAATATATTTCTACTTATTTGAATTTTCTCAGTTGAATTCTATATATTACTTAGTTTAATAATTATGTAATTTCTACTTTGACTGGATATTTTTAATAATTTTAGAGTAGGTCACAAGTCTTTTGTGTTGTTTAAACAATTTTTGTTTAAAAAGTTACTTCTTTGTAGGACAACTGTGAAGTAGTCCATGTTACCAAATTTTCTAATTTCTAAGATGAATTTTCTATTAAATATTCTGGCTACTAGAGATACACTATCAAAGCTAACATAAATACTGATAAGTGTGAACACTGTTGTCTAACTACATAGAATATTACTTTGAGAACAATGTAACCATAGGCTACCTGATATGATGGTTGTCTTGGTAAGATGGCTTAGTACGTAGCAATGGCTCTGACAAGCCTGATAGCCTGAGTTCTATCCTGAGGAACCAGACGGTAGAAGAAGAATATCAACTCCTACAAGTAGTCCTCTGGGTTCCACATGCACTCTGTGTAACTTATTTTTTTTAAATGTACAATACTAGTGCTTCTAGCAAGAATTTATATGAGTATATAAGCATGTTCTTATCCTCTAGCTCGAGGATGAAAGAACAATAGACTCCTCCAGATAGTTCAAAATATGAAAGGGGGGGCAAGCTCACTCTATGTGTCCAGTGGTTCTCTGAACATAGGAAGGTTTTTAGAAAAGCCATATCGTGGGAGCAATGGGCTAGGAAACAGTTTAAAGTACTCTATTCACACATGCAAATGTTCTGTTCTTGACCACTCTAACTCATGAAGATATAAAAATTCTTTTATGCACCTGTGGAGCCCATACAGTAGTAGCAGTTGAGAGCCTGAGTTCTCAGAAGCTGTAGTGACAAGAGATCAGACTCTGTGGCAATGGTTAAGGCTGGATCCCAAAGCCAAATGCAAGACACAGATGAGTGAAATAGGTAGATTGGCAGGATCCTTGAGATCTGAGAGGGTCTTCAACCCCATCCTCCAAGGACAATCATAGATTGTTTATGTTTAGAAAAGAGGTTTCAACTCCCATCAACAGTGGTTATGAGACACCCTTTCAAAAAGTCAAGGTGATGCATAAGCCTTAAAGAATCTAGAAAAGAAACACAAAGTTAACTGAAAATAAGATGTAGAAATTAGTAAACGTGGAAGTGATGGAGTTGAATGTCAAGAAACAATAAAGTCAATATCAGTAAAACTAAATGTCCATTCTTTGGGATGGTTAATGCAGAAGATAAGCTTTGGAAAATAGAACAGCACAAATCAGAATAAAAGCATTAAGAAATCTACGTAAAAGGAAGCCAGATGAGTAAGAAAAGAGGCAACGTTAAAAATTGAAAGTGAGACAAGAGAAGAACATATAAAGAGAAGTTGGATTCCACCAAGGTGTGTGGTGTACATACACTGAACTAGCATACTGGATCTCATTAATAAGATAATAAATGTATAACTAATACAAAGGAGAGAGTATAATAACAATAATAATAATAATAATAATAATAATAATAATAATAATAATAATAATAATAA
>JADRCD010181524.1:527-19172 GCA_019843815.1 Montemys delectorum
TGTGTGTGTGTGTGTGTGTCTTCCAGAAGATTTCCCCCGCCCCCGTCTTTTTTCACCTCTTCCTTCTTTTATTTCTTCATTTTTCATCCAATGGACATTATATAGAAAACTATTATCTTCTTTACTATTAGAAGACTGAGCTAAATTCTTTCTGTTACCTTTTTATACTTAATGTGTCAGATCATCTCTGCTTAAAGCTCACATTCAGTCCTCTAAGAGCTGAAGGATAGGCTGCTATCCTAAGCAATTTTTTGTTTGCGCACAGAGAATTTAGCACAGCCTGATGTCTGAAATGGGATGGAATTGTCTATACTTTGTATGAACCGTATGACACTTTACAAACTTTATGACAGTGTTGTTGAATATTATGCACCAAAGTTTCCATTCTACCTGATATGCCCTCTATCATTTGATCCCCATGACAACCCTTCAGAAGGATGCTGTCCTCAGCTCCATTTTCCAGACGAGGGAATGAGGTCAAGCAGAGGTGAGGCAACATCTATCTGGCTACTGCATCTGTAATGGTAACATTGGGATTCATATTTTGTCTATCTTTCCTCAAAGCCCATGTTCTCCAAAAATGGAGTGATTTTAAATGGATTTTTATTCTCACATTCTTGGGACCTAGACTGTGGATCCATGCAATGGGACTAAAGAGACAATTTCTGGTCAGTAAAGGGCAAGATCATAAAGCCACAGGGGTGTGAATATTGGTACCATTATTTTTTTTCCTTCCTTCTTCCCCTCCCTGGGATCTTTCCCATTCATCTCCAAGCAAGTGTCTCACTGGAGGAAGCAAGGTGAGTGATTTAGTCATTTGCTGCTCCCTGGTGGCTTCTGATGAAAGATCCTGAAGGACACAAACAAGATGATGGTTCCTGTGACCTGTATGACTGCACCAGCCTGCCTGCTAGAGCTGAAGCAAACAACTCGTGTTTACTTCTCTTGGGTCCTGGTTATTTAATCTTTGAGAATTACTTTAGTGAAAACAGAAGGGAGACGTAAAAACAAGCACTGGAAAGGAGCCCCACATCTCAATGTTGTCTTTTAGTATCTTGGAAATATTTTATGAGATTCCTTTATTAAAAAAAATAACTACTTACATTAAAAAAAAAACAAGGTAAGCTAAGCTATAATAGACTAATTTTAAGTTTCTAAAAATTATTTGCTTGAGCCCCTCCAGGTCATCAGCATACTGTAATAATCTCCCCAGAAGAATTCCACCACAGCATATAGTCAGCCACCTTTTTTTAAAGGTAGGATTTATTTGAAATTAAATAGCTGAACTCAAGTCTGTACCATGAATCTAAATGGAGTAAATATTTAAAGGAATTACTATCATAATTTTGGAAATGCCAAATAAAATCACTGGAAAGTGTGTCTTTTCTAATGTTAAAGTAACTTTAGAGACAGGAGAAAAGTTGTTAGCAATCTTTCCTCTGATCACCCTTAGAACTAGATGGGGCATGTGACATGAGACTCTCTGCCATTATAGCAAGCTCCTCACACTTCCTTACATTTTGTTTCCAAATTTGCCAATTCCATCTCTTGTTTTGAAGCTTTCAGTACAATGACGGAGATGGCTCATAAGCCTCAAGGAATAAGATTATTATACTGGACCTGCATTTTCTCTTCTACAGGTTCTTTGCTGAAGTACAAAGTCCTTCTTGGGATCTGCAATTGTTTGCCTTGCTCATGTTTATTTATTTATTATTCCCTCAGTGCCTTTATTTGCCTCCCTGTTTACCCCAAGCTCTTTCAATTCAATGCTTTCTACACAGCTCTCCCTGAGGCACCGGGAACAGATTGAATTGTTGAAAATTCCCATTTCACCTCTCTGGGTCTTAATTTTTATTTTTAAAATGGGGAAAAAACCCCTACTTATTTCATAAGACAGTTTCAAATTAAAGATATCTCCTGCTACTCCTTTGTGCTCACTGTTTGTGTTTTAATGGGGAGTTGAAAAGCGATAATCCCCATGTATTCAGTACCTCAACCCCTACCCTGTAACTTTATTACATTTTTGTTTAACTGAATGTTTTTTTACTTCACACTATGAAAATTTTCATACACTTAAAGATGAAGAACAGATGTACTAGTACAAAGATATAACTACTAGCTTGATGTCACCACCTTAACTATTTTTTGCTGACTTTTTTTGAAATTACAAGCATGACAATTTATCATCCTTCAACATGTCAACAAATGTCTAAAGGCTAGGAACAGCATCCTATGTAAGCAAATTACTATAACAACAATATTGAATTTTATTCAAGTACTCAATAAGATCTGCTTCATAAAATTCTTGTGATTCCACTTATCATCTGCCTATATGATTATGCTCTTTCAATCTAATCTAGTAAGAAGGAGAAATGAACAGTTAGAAAGAGAAGCCAAAATTCATAGGAGTGAACCTGAGTTCTTTAGAAACAAATCATGAACAATTATGTCATTTTTCTTTTCTGCTGAGAGAATGACTAATAGACTAAAAGGACCCAGGGAAGATAAATTCCTACTGGTCATTTATAGAAAGCAATAATCCTGAGAAGGTTGCGTATAAACTGATTATATCCATAGGATCAAACCTTACACATCAAGAGTTCCAGCTCCCATCAGATCACTTACCTCTTGCTAGAGTTTGGATGGAGAGAGGTTTCCTGCAGTTCATGTCCTATAGACTTGAGAGGTGGTTAAACCTTTAGCAGTTGGGACACAGTATGAAGTCCCATGGTCATTGGGGGTATTCCCTTGCATGAGATTTAAGAATCTAGTTCTTTCCTTTTCTTTTGTTTCTTGCCCATGAATGAAGCAGTTTGCATTTGAGTTTGCTCTAACACTAAGCATTAAAGGAAACCTCTTCACATGTTAGTTATATCAAGCATTCTGTTACAGTTATGGAAAGTTGATTCTTCCAGGCTTACAGTACAAAAGAACCAGTTGTGTCTTAGCTAACTGGGACTCTTGATCTTAAATGTAAGGTTGTTCAATGGAGGATCTTACAAAATAGATAGCAATTCATTAAGAAGATATGACTTTGTCCTATCAATTCATGAAAAGTTTAAGCATGGACAATGGTAAATTCAAAATATTGATGAGCTCTGAAATGTCAATTTACAAACTTAGGTATCAGGAAAGAATGGAGCCATGCTAGATCCACATGTATGAGCAATTTGTTCTCCTCTTGACTCTGTTTTCCTCTATAATTGGATTGAAGATCCATTGAAGATGCCTGGTGTTTTGCAGAATTGAATATTTAACCAATTTTAACTTCCTATGTAAAAATAAACAAGTACATTTATCTAAAAAAATGATATAATTTGTTAAGGACTCCAGCTTTGGGAATAAGTGCTAGGATATGCATTCAAATCTGTACATAAAAATGTACATTTACATATACTTTGGATATACATATACATGTATATGAGATAGGCTCAAACTTTAAATTTCCCAAATAAAAGCTTTTAATAACATGTTAAATAATGTATAGTTCCATTTCATTAAATCACTATATTTAATAAATAATTGAAGTATAATAATTTTAATATATAACTTGTTAAATTATTTAATCAATTATTTAAATTTAAATTAAATTTTATACTAAACAATTAACTTCTATTCTTCAGAGTTATTGAGAATATAACTACTTTGTTGTGGAACTACTTGAAAATTATGTGAGATTATTGATGATCAAACTCATACTGCGGCCCTTGGATCAAATGTGTTCCATTTATAAATATTATGCATATACTGAATAGTCATCCATTGATTTTACTCTTGGTTTATTTTTTCTGGGATTCTGATAACATGTAACCATATAAGGAGCCACAAATTTCAATTTAAGGATTTTAATTAGAACTTCCATAAACTAGAGGAGAATCAATCTGTCTTTATGAGTTTCAGACAAGATGCTGAATATATCCTAACAACACAAGAAGGAACAAGCTTTACATTGTGGTAACTATAGAGGAGAACAAAACTAAGGCAAGAAATGTGAGCCCAGAACAAGTTGGTCAAGCATGTGGCTCTAGCATGGCTCCATTGTTCCTGATACAGAAGTCTGGAAATTGGCATTCTGTCTTCTGTTCGCTGTTTTGGCTTCTTTTACTTGCTAATACAAGTTTCTCAATAATATAACTACTAGATGATGATTAAGACAGCAATATCCTTCTTCAGGGCAAGGGCACAGTCACAGGAAGCCAAAAATCAGTGTAACAAATGCTAAAAGAATCTGTTACAGGAGCAGAAATGAGCCACCTGCCTCTGTTTGCCCACATCCCCAGCTCTCCCCTGCTTTTGTTAGGAAAAAGTAGAATCTCTGACAGGGATTCAACAGAGTATATTCACATCTAAGACAGGAACACAAAAATGAACCAATGTATACTTTTGTTAGTATATTGTAACAGGTATGTGCTAAAATATTTTCACCAATAAGAGTTCATGTGAATTTTTATATTCTATTAGGTGATATGTTCCTGACAGTCCCAGGTCACGAGCCTTCTAGGTACTGGTATGCCTATGCCAGGATTGCACTTTAGCACAGAGAATTAATGGTACTCCCTGAATGGTACTCCTACACCAACTCATAGCTTCCTACTATAAGGTATCATACCAATATTGGATAGATCTGAAATGATATACTGTCTTCCTTGCATTCTTAGCACTTGGCACCAAGTCTGAGCTGCAATAGGTGCCTGTTCAATAAGTAGTCTTGAAATGAGAGGAGTAACATCCCTAAAGACAAGATGGATAAATGTGAGCTTAATGACAATACAGCCAAATGAGTTTGTGATTGATTGAAATGTCATTCCCCATAGTAGCTGTTTAATGAATTGGCCTCAGTCTGTGGTACATCCTATAAAGCAATAAGGCAGCCTAGGAAAATACACAGAACAGTACTCCTGCTACTGCCCTGAAGTGGTTTTGTTTCTTCTTCTAATTTATTTTCTGTCCTAATATTTCTATCATCCTCAAATGTCTCAGGCTGAACAGTCAAGCTGGTTTTAATAATTTATCCAACTTCAGGCCCATGTTCATGTTAACCTTTTCTCATTTTCTACCTTTCTTTTTTTCTCTTGTTCTTGTTATCTCTATCTTACTTATTCTGTCTTTAGTCCCCAGTTGTCCATTGTATATAATTCTTAAACGCTCTTTATTATGTTTAACTAATTTATGCATCCAATGCAATTAGAATAGTTTCTGTTCAACAAGCCATTGAAATACCAGTTTACATGAATCTGAACTTTGCTTTATTAAACTAACTTGCAAACAAATCTTAGAAATAATATTTTTACTGCTATTCCCTCTTTCAAAATGTTCTAGCAGTTTCTGTAGGGTAAGACCACACTTAATCTAGTATATGGCCTTTCAGATTATCATCAAGGAAATTCTTACACCTTATTTTATGGTCTTGACTTGTAGAATCTCTTCTTGACCAAGTTGATTGTTTCCTGATCATCAAAATGCCTTTGAGCTCTTGCTGTCACTGAATGGCACATACACATTCTTTCTCTGGGGGTTTTGTCCACATAAAGAAGAAAACAAAAGCCATAAAAGATAGGTCAAACATAATGACCTGGTGAGAGTTTAAAGTAAACACACATAAATTTATAAAGATTGTAAACAAATAAATGGCAAAAGAAAAAGTGAATACTGATATGAGAAAGAAGTAATTGTCATAATATACAAAGAACTTAGAAAAATTCCTTTTCAGAAAGGGCAATGAATGATTTTAAAACATTACTTAAAGGTTTAAATAACAAATACTTGATGAGAAATACAATATACATATATATATATATATGTATATATATATAGGTGTGTGTTTGTATAGGTATATATATCATATACCATGTATTATATCAATATCAAATATTTTTTAGTCCTCGATAAATATCTATGGTATATTTTATAACAGATCCAAAGAAGACATAAATAAAGAGTATTGAAGTTTCTCATTAATGATTCTTGGCAACAGAAAAACATCTTGAAGATAATCTGGAAGTAAGACTAAAGTGCATGTGCTAAAGAAGTAAAAAATCTACAAGCCTGCAATCCTGGCTGCTCTGCAAACTGAGAGAGAAAAATTGAAAATTTAAAGTCTGCTAAGGCTGCATAATGAATTAAAGAGTAGCTTGAGCAACTTAATAAGACCCTGTAAATCACAAGCCTGCAGGATGAATCCCAGAGTAAAGGCACCCGCTGCTAAGCTTGAGGTTCCAAGTTCCCTCCTTGAACCCATACTGTGAAAGGAGAGAGCCTGTTGACTTCTGGAAGTTGTCCTTTGACCTCCACACATGGCAAGGATGTATAGATAGTTAGATAGGTAGATAGATAGATAGATAGATAGATAGATAGATAGACAGAGATAGATAAATGTAAAGTAAATATTTTTTTAAAGTAAAAAAAGAGAGCTACATATATAATTAAATAGTAGCAAACATGTCTACCATGGGTGGTATACTAGATTGAGTCCCTAGTATTGAAAAAGAAAAAAAAATTAAAATGGAAAATTTGATACCCTAGTTTACTTCAAGGGACTTCTTTCATAGACATAATTAAATATATATACAAGAATGTTTGAAGAAAAAAAATCAGAAACTGTAAATACCTGAAAGTGTTATTATGACACTGGATGAAACCATGGTTAACATTATATTCTAGTGATTACAATTATATTCAAATACAAAACAGCTTTATGCTGATAATAAAAATGATAGGTTAGAGAGGGTGATCTTTATTCTAGTATTATGCCTCCTAGGGTGCACAGTATGGGACTATGACAGTATAATTGTCACAAAACAGGACTCAACAGATAAAAGAATATTGAAATAATGCCATGCATCCTATCAGATCACCACAGACAAAGGCTGGTCTTTAATAATAACAAAAATAATGGAAAGAACATGTACACATGGAAGCTGAACAATGCTCTACAATGATAACTTGTTCAAGGAAGAAATAAAGACAGAAATTAAAGACTTTTTTTAAAACTTTAATGAAAATGAAGGCACATCACACTGAAACTTATGGGACACAATGAAAACAGTGCTAAGAGGAAAGCTCACAGCTCTGAGTGCCTCCAAAATGAAACTGGAGAGAGCATACACTAGCTGCTTGACAGTAAACCTGAAAGCTCCTGAACAAAAAGAAGCAAATACACCCAAGAGGAGTAGACATTAGGAAGTAATCAAACTCAAGGATGAAATCATCCAAGTAGAAACAAAAAGAACTATACAAAAAATCAACAAAACCAGGAGCTGGTTCTTTGAGAAAATCAACAAGATAGATCAAACCCTTAGCCAGAGGGGCATAGAAACAGTATACAAATTATCAAAATTATAAATGAAAAGGGAGACATAGCAACAGAATATATCACTAGATCCTACCACAAAAGCTAGTACTCAACAAAATTGGAAAATCTGAATGAAATGGACAATTTTCTAGACAGATACCAAATACCAAAGTTAAATCAGGATCAGATAAACCATCTAAACAGTCCCATAACCCATAAAGAAATAGCAGCAGTCATTAAAAGTCTCCCAAACAAAAAGGCTAAGGACCAGATGGATTTAGTGCAGAATTCTATAAGAACTTCAAGGAAAACCTAATTCCAATACTCTTCAGACTATTCAATGAAAATGGAAACAGAAGGAACACTACCCAATTTGTTCTAAGACTACACAATTATGCTTATAACTAAACTACACAAAGACCTAACAAAGAAAGGGAACTTCAGACCAATTTCCATTATGAATATCAATGAAAAAATACTCAATAAAAATTTTGCAAACTGAATCCAAGAACACATCAATTAATCCATAGGAGGAACAACAATATGAACCAACCAGTATCCCCAGAGCTTCGAGGAACTAAACTGCCAACCAAAGAATACACATGGAGAGACTCAGCTCCAGCTGCATATATAGCAGAGGATGGACTTCTCAGTCACCAATGGGAGGAGAGTCCCTTGGTCCTGTGAAGGCTCTATGCCCCAGTGTAGGGGAATATTAGGGCAGTGAGGCAGGAGTGGGTGAATGGGTAGGGGAACACCCTCATAGATGTAGGGGGAGGAAGGGGAAAATAGGAGGTTTTCGGAGGGGAAACTAGGGAAGGAGATAACATTTGGAATGTAAATAAAGATCTAATAAAAGAAAGAGAAAAGATATAAAAGAAAAGAAAATCATCCATCATGATCAAGTAGGCTTCATCCCAGTGATGCAAGGAAGGCTCAATATATGAAAATCCATCAATATAATATACTATATAAACAAACTCAAAGGAAAAAAAAAACACATGAGCATCTCATTAGATGCTGAAAAAGCATTTGACAAAATACAACACCCCTCTTGATAAAAGTCTTGGAAAGATCAGGAATTCAATTCCCAAACCTAAACATAGCAAAAGCAATATACAGCAAACCAGTAGCCCAACATCAAACTAAATGAAGAGAAACTTGAAGCAATCACTCTAAAATCAAAGTCTAGACAAGGATGCCCACTCTCTCCCTACTTATTCAATATAGTACTAGCCAGAGTAATTAGATAACAAAGGGAGGTCAAAGGGATATAAATTGGAAAGGAAGAGGTCAAAATACCAGTATTTGCAGATGATATGATACTATACTTAACTGACCCCAAAAATTCTACCAGAGAACTCCTAAACCTGATAAACAACTTCAGCAAAGTTGTGGATATAAAATTAACTCAAATCAGTAGCTTTCCTCTACACAAAGGATAAACAGGCTGAGAAAGGAATTAGGGAAACAACACCTTTTATACTAGTCACAAATAATATAAAATACCTTGGTGTGACTCTAACCAAGCAAGTGAAAAGTCTGTTTGATAAGAACTTCAAGTCTCTGAAGAATAAAATCGAAGAAGACCTCAGAGGATGGAAAGACATTCCATGCTCATAGATTAACAGTATTAATATAGTAAAAGTCTGAAAGCAATCTGCAGATTCAATGCAATTCCCATCAAAATCCCAACTCAATTTTTCAATGAGTTAGAAAGAGCAATTTGCAAATTCATTTGGAATAACAAAAAACCCAAGACAGAAAAAATTATTCTCAACAATGAAAGAACTTCTTGGGGAATCATCATCAATGACCTCAAGCTGTAGTACAGAGCAATATTGATAAAAAACTGTATGGAATTGGTCCAGAGAGAGGCAGAAAGATCAATAGAATAGAATTGAAGACCCAGAAATGAACTCACATACCTATAGTTACTTGATATTTGACAAAGGTCCTAAAACCATGCAGTTGAGAAAAAGAGCATTTTCAACAAACGGTGCTGGTGGTAGGCATGAAGAACTCACATCAATCAATTCTGATCTCCTTGTACAAAGCTCAAGTCCAAGTGAATCAAGGACCTCCACATAAAACCAGATACACTGAAACTAATAGAAGAGAAAGTGGGGAAGAGCCTCGAGCACATGGGCACCGGAGAAAATTTTCTGAAAAGAATACCCATGGCTTATGCTTTAAGATCAAGAATTGTCAAATTGGACCTCATAAAATTGCAAAGCTTCTGAAAGGCAAAGGATACTGTCAATAGTACCAAATGGCAACCAAAAAATTGGGAAAATATCTTTACCCACCCTATATCGGATAGAGGGCTAATATCCAATATATACAAAGAACTCAAGAAGTTAAACTCCAGAGAACCAAACAGCCCTATTAAAAAGAGGGAACAGAGCTAAACAAGGAATTCTTAACAGGAAACTTGAATGGCTGAGAAGCACCTAAAGAAATGTTCAACATCCTTAATTATCAGAGAAATGCAAATCAAAACAACTCTGAGATTCCACCTCATACCAGTCAGAATGGCTATGATCAAAAACTCAGGTGACTGCAGATGCTGGCAAGGGTATAGAGATTGGTGGGATTGCAAGCTAGTACAACCACTCTGGAAATCAGTTTGGCAGTTCCTCAGAAAATTGGATATAGTACTACCTGAGGACCCAGCTATACTACTCCTGGGCATTTACCCAGAAGATGCTCCAATATTTAATAAAGACATAAGCTCCACTATCTTCATAATACACAGAAGCTGGAAGGAACCTAGATGTCCTTCAGCAGAGGAATGGCTACAGAAATTATGGCATATTTGCATAATAGAATACTACTCAGCTATTAAAAACAATGACTATGAAATTCTTAGACAAATGGTTGGAACTAGAAAATATCATCCTGAGTGAAGTAACCCAGTCACAAAAGAACATACAGGGTATGTACTCACTGATAAGCTTAGGATATAAGCCTAAAAGCTCAGAATACCCAAAACAGAATTCACAGACAACATGATGCTCAAGAAGAAGGAAGACTAAAGTGTTGATGCTTAGGTCCTGCAAGGGAGAGGAAAATACTCATGGGAGGAAATACAAAGACAAAATGTGGAGTAGATACTAAAGGAAAGGCCATCCAGAGACTGCTCCACCTAGGGATCCATCCCACATACAGTCACTTAACCAAGACACTATTGTGGATGCCAAGAAGTCATTGCTGACAGGAGCCTGACGTAGCTGTCTCCTGGGAGGCTCTGCCAGAGCCTGACAAGTATAGTACTCCCAGCCAACTATTGGACTGTGTGCGGGGTCCACAATAGAAGAGTTAAAAAAAGGTTTGAAGGAACTGAAGGGGTTTGCAACCCTATAGGAAGAACAACAATATGAACCAACCAGACCCCTCAGACCTCCCAGGGACTAAACCACCAACCAAAGTGTACACATGGAGGGACTCATGGCTCCAGCCACATATGTAGCAGAGGATAGCATTATTGGACATCACTGGGAGGAGATGCCCTTGGCCCTGTGAAGCCTCGATGCCCCAGTGTAGGGGAATGACAGGGTGGGGAAGCAGGAGTGGGCAGGTGGGTGGGATAACACTCTCATAAAATCAGAGGATGGGATAGGGGATTTCTGGGGGTAGAAAACCGGGAAAGGAGATAACATTTGAAATGTAAATGTAAATAAAGAAAGTATCCAATAAAAAGAGAGAGAGAGAAAAGAAGAAAGATAAGTAGAGGAAATTTATAGAAAAGTCCCAGTGAGAGAAGTGGATCCAGAAATACAAGGTAACAGTACAAGGAAAGCCCATTAGCTTCTCTTTATACTGATTCTCTTCAAAATGCTCTCACATTATCAAACTTTGCCAAAAATAGTGAGGAAAAAAGAGCTATACTTTTCCCTTCTTTTATAAATCCAACCTATAAATTCTGTCTTATTTCCTTCATTATCCAAGCTTGTTGATAACATTGTTTTCTAGGTAATAGATCATCTGGTTCCTTGTTATAACTTTCTAGTTGATGCCTTGACATATTATTTAAGCAATGCCCTCTTATTTAACTTCATATTAATGTCCACTACTTAATTTGACTAATCAATTTTTTGTCTGTGAAACACTTGGATATCAAGTGTCATTGGCAGTGTCAATTTCACTTTTGTATTCATTGAGCAGATATCTGTTGTCTTGGTGCTTGTTTGGCTGTCCAGCTCTGTGTTGGAGTCAAAGGAATTGAACATTGTATTTAAAAAAAAAAAAACCTGATCTCTGCCTAAGACTTTGGTGGAGAATCTCTAAACAATGTCTTTTAATGCTGTCTAAGGATTGAACGTGTGTAAAGATCAGTGACTCTGGAGTTAGGACACTGTCCCATACACCTATAAGACATCATAGATAAGTTTAGTATAGTTGGTTTCCTTTCCAAGGACCCTTCCTCACCCTATAGTTGTATTCACTCCTAGAACCAAGAGGATGTTGTGGAATATGCAGTAATACTATGGACTGGGGTAACTTAGTAGATAGACAAAGAAACTCCGTGATTCTGGACATTAGCTGTAGATATACTCACATGTTCAGAATTAAAATAATAGAGAATCAGGAATTAAGAACAACAGAAAACTACATGCTAGTATAGTATAGACAATAGTATCACAATGGTACTTTCTCACTCATAAAGACAAGGTAAGAAAAATACTATAAAAATTATCAAACTGGGAGTTCATCTTTTTTTGCTATTTTACTTTCTTTGAAAATAGATTTTTTCATACAATATATTCTAATTTCAATTTTTCCTCTGTTGAATCCTCTTAGATCCTCTCCACCTTCCCATTCATCTAAATCCACAGCATTTCTGTATCTCCTTAGAAAACAAACAGGCTACTCCAGCCAGGGAAGTAGGTATGCTAACTGCAGATCTTCCCTTGTCCCTCTACTCTCTCAAATCCAATCCTCACGTCCCATCCCCATTTCTGCAGCAGAACACTTGCTGGGGCCTCCTTTCCTCTCTGCCTACTTCTCCAGTGGACCATACAAAACTTTCTAAAACATCCTTTGCCACATTCTTAGCTTTATCTCAACCACAGCAAGGTAGGGAACAATAAAGCAGGTAAGCTTTTCGCATATCGTCACCTCTTCCTCCATTCCTTCAACTCCATCCCTTATTCTCATTCTCAGTTCTGTATCTAAACACCAGTTAAAGATTCTCCTCTCTGACTCCATTTCCTGCGATGAAGCAGAACCTGATGGAATAACCTGCTTTCCTCCCTTCTATGAACCTTAGCCCCCTCCCTTGGCCCATCCCCGTTACCAAGTGTCAACTCGCAGTACTTAAAAACACATTTACCTGGAACCTCAAATGGTCATACCTATCAGGATTCTAGAACTATTTTCTTAAACAACACATAGCCACATCTCTCTCCTAAGACCCAGTAAGGACAAATAGATACCAAGGAACAAAACACTGACCAAAGAAGACCCAAAAACAAATATCAGCACCTTGAATTATAATGTTCCTAATCCCAGAAGACTAGATGCTAGCATTAAAACACAATCAGTAACAGTTGGACAATATGTCTCTACTAGAGTTCTCCAACACCACCACCGTGGGACTTGACAACTGGAACATAGCTGAAGCCCAAGTAAAAGACAGTAAAATAACCATTATGGATATCATAGAGATTCCTAAAGAGGAAATAAATAAAACAGTCTCAGATGACTAGATGCTAGCATAAAAACACTATCAATAACAGTTAGGAATATCACAGAGCTTCTTAAAGAGGAAATAAATAAAACAGTCTAAAATTTGTAAGAAAAAATTTAATCAACAAAGAAGACCCAAATTGTGGGAAATCTGGAAATGAAAAATTGAGGGGCTTAAACAGGAATCTCTGAAGCAAGGCTCACCAAAAGAATATAAGATAGAAGAGGAAATCTCAGTCATTGAGGACATGATAGAAGAAATGGATACCTTAGAGAATGTTAAATTTGAAAAATTCTGACACGTAACATCTAAGAAATCAAGACACTATGAAAAGACCAAACCAAGAATAGTAGGTAGAGAGGAAGGAGAAGAAACCTAGTTTAAAGTCATAGAAAATATTTTCAACACAATCATAGAAGAATATTTCCTTAACTTAGAGAAGGAGGTACCTAGCAAAATACAAGAAGGCTACAGAATACCAAATTAACTGGGATAAAAAAATCAGTCACATAATACATCAAACCAACAAATTTACAGAAGAAAGAAACCTAAAAGCTTCAAGGAAAAAAAGGCCAAGTAACACATAAAGATGGACTCAGAATAGCAACGATTCCTCAATATAGAATCTAAAAATTAGAAGGGAGTGGACATATATTCTATAGAACATAAAAGGGCACAGATGTCAGCCAAGTCTACTATACACAGTAAACCTTTCTATCACAGCAGATGGAGAATATAAGACATTTCATGATAAAACCAAATTCTATCTATCTATCTATCTATCTATCTATCTATCTATCTATCTATCTGTCATCTATCCTGCCCTATAGAAGGCACTAGAAAGAAAACACCAAGCTAAAGAGGTTAACCATAGCCAAGAAATACAGATAATGATAATCCCAGACCAGTAAATCAAAAGAGGGAAAACTCATACACACACTATCACCAGCAGCAGCAGCAGCAGCAGCAGCAGCAGCAGCGCCACCACCCACTACCACCAACAAAAAACAAGAGGAATGAACAAATTCTGATATATCCCAACATCAATCCCCCAATAAAGAAGACAAATACTAGAATAGATGTAAAATCAGAATCTCTCCTTCTGCTGTATCCAAGAAACACCCCTTAAAAATCAAGTATAGGTATCACGTCTGAGTAAAATAATAGAAAAAAATTATTTCAAGCACACGGACATAAGGCGCAAGCTGGTACAATAATTTTAATCTCTGGTAAAATATACTTCAAGCCAAAACTAATCAGAAGAGATAGGGAAGGATACTACATACTTATCAAAGGAAAAACCCACCAAGAAGCTGGTTCAATTCTTAATAACAAGGACACCAGTTCATAAATATTTAAAAACAACAACAATAAAAAACTTCAGCCTAAATGACATATTGACCCTCAAAACATTGTTAGTGAGAAACTTTAACACCACACACTTGCCAGAAGACAGGCAATTCAAACAAAAATTAAACAGAGTAATTGTGGAGCTAACTGACTTCATGAACCAAGTGGAATTTTGAACTAAAAGATCTTTACAGAACATTTCACAAAACACAAAATAATATACCTTCTTCTCAGTATCTCATAGAATTGTCTCCAAAACTCACCACATACACAAAGCAAATCTCAACACAGATTTTAGAAAATTAAAATAACACTGTGTATCTTATCTGACTAATAAAGGTTAAAATGATATCGGAAACAACAGTAACAACAGAAAGTTTACAAACGTAAGAAAACTGAACAACTCTCTACTCAGTGAAAACTGGGCCCAAACAGAAATGAAGAAAAAAAATTAAAGACTCTGTAGTATGGAAAGAAACTGAATAAACAACATACCCAAGTTTATAAAATACCATGAAGGTTAAAAGATTCTAAGAGCTCATAGAACTAAGTACCTACATAAAAATATCAGAAATCTCATACTAGTGAATTGAGAGCATACCTGGAAGCCAATGAATAAAAAGAAGATATCACAACTAAAAGGCGTAGATGGCAAAAGGTCAAACTCAGGGCTGAAAATATTTTCAAAGGAAGAAGAAAGAGAGAAAGAAAGAAAGAAAGAAAGAAAGAAAGAAAGAAAGAAAGAAAGAAAGGGAGAGAGAGAGAAAGGAGAGAGAAAGAAAGAAAGGACAAAAAGCCCCAAACAACCAATAAAATCAAGAGTGGGTTCTTTAAGAAAATTGATAAAATTATTTAAAAGATGCAGAGAGAATATCCACAAAATTAGAAATGAAAGGAGAACATAACATGGACACTGATGAAATCCAGAGACCCGTAAGACATTTTATGTCCTTTAACAACTGCACTCCATCAGATTGTAAAATCTAAAAGAAAGGAATGATTCCATCCATATATACCACTTACCAAAGTTAAATCCAGCTCCGAGAAGCAATCAAAACAAACCTATACCCCACTGTAAAATGGAAGCAGTTATTTAAAGTCTCACAAGAAAAATATCAGCTAAACAAAACCACCACCACCAAAACCAAAAGAACAAACAGACAAACAAAACCCCTAACCCCCTCCCAAAAAAAGGCAAAACAAAACAAAACAAAACAAAAATCAACAACAATAACAACAACAAACCATGGTCATGTGACTGAAGTACAGAATATATCAGACTTTCAAAGAGATAATACCAATATTTCCCAAATTATTTCACAAAATAGAAACAAGGACTATTGCTTAATTTGTTTTATGAGGCCACGGTTACCCTGATCCCTAAAGAGAATTACAGAATTACCAGTTTCCTTTGTGAGCATGGATACAAAAATTCCCAAATCCAAGAACATTCCCGAAAGATCATCCACTATGATCAAGTTGGCTTCATCCTGGACATGCAGGGATGCTTCAATGTATGTAAATAATTACACCACATAAACAAAGGAAAGATAAAACCACATGATCATTTCATTAGTTGAAGAAAAAGTTTTTGGCAAATCCAAAAACCTTGTATGATAAAAGTCTCAGAGAGATTAGGGATACCAGGGACATACTTAAACATAATAAAGACAGTTTACAGAAAATACACAATAAACATCAACTTAAGTGGAAAGTCACAGAAGATCACTAAAGTTAGGAAAAGGGAAAGTTGTCCACCCTATCTATGCCAATTCAAGACCTAAAGTATTAGCCAGAGTGAAGGAGATCAAGGGTAAACAAATTGGAAAGAGAGAAGTCAAATATCTTTATTTGCAGGTGATATGACAGTATACACAAATGAATCTAAATTACTCAGGGAACATCCAGTAGCCATCTTGTATACAAATTACAAACAGACTGAAAAGGAAATCAAGGAAACAACATAATCATCTTTAAAAAATATCTATCCTGTGGTAACTTCTACCAAGCAGGTGAAAGACTTGTATGATAAAAACTTTAAAACTTCCGAGAAACAATTTGAAGAACATAACATAAGGTAGAAAAATCTCCATGCTAATGCATTATTTGAAGTGTTGGCAGGATTAACATAGTAAAAATGGTCATTGTATCAGAAGCAATTTACAGATGCAGTGCAATCTCCATTGAAATTCAAATACAATTCATCAGAAAAATGCAAAACAAAACACTTTGAGAATTTTCCTACACCAGTCTGAATGGCAAAGACCAATAAATCATGCTGGTGAGGATGTGAAATACAAAGCCCATATCCATTGCTGGTGGGAGTGTGAACCTGGACAGCCTCTATGGAAACCAGTGTGGCAGTTCCTCAGAACAATGGGAATCTATCTACTTCACGATCCAGCTATTCTACTCTTGAGCATAAACTCAAAGTATGCTTCATCCTACCACAGAGGCACTTCCTCAATATTGTTCATTGCTGCTCTATTCATAATAGCCAGATATTGGAAACAACCTAGATGTCATTTTAACAGGAGAATAGATAAAGATATATGTGGTACATTTACAAAAGGGAATATTACTCAGATGATAAAAGAAATGAAATCATGAAATTTGTAGTTAATTGGATGAAACTAGAAAAAAATCATTCTGAGGGAGGTAACTCACATGCAGAAAGACAAATATGGTATTTGTTTGCTTATATGTGGATGTTACCTTTTAAGTCTTCAGAAAGCAAGCTACAGTGGATGCTAATCTTAATCTGGAAAAGGAAATCTCATTTTAGGTCTGCGGCAATGTAGAAAACAGATCATTTTCCCTGCATTGTGACTTTCCTAGCTTCCTGCCACTGGTTTGTTCCATGTGTTCAGCACTGGTTTTGCCACACAACCCTTGAAAGAGGATTGCCTACCTTGATCTTTGAGGAATAAACTGAACAACAAGATGACACAGTAAATTAATATTTCCAGATGTCCAGTTTCTGAGGGGACTTTCAGTCTAGCCTTCCACATACTGCTATGTCCACTTCATTCCATCTTATGTTTGCAGAGACATATGAGTCTCATGGCTTTCCTTGCCTTGTCCTTAAGTTGGCCAAGAAGATGGTCCAATGACACAGAGGTGACTTTAAGTTTAGTCTCTGAGTGGTATTGTTTTCCCTAGATAGGGCTTCATTTTAGAACAGGGAAAACACACCTATTGAAAATATTGTTTTACTTCATTAAATACAATTTCTTACTATGTCAGCACTTTGGCTCACAACAAATAAATGAATTTAGAAGAAGCTTGAGTTGGTGTCACTTGGTCGATGATGTTGGTATTAGTGGTCTATCTATTCTTCCTTATTCAGGCAATGCTAGTTCTTCTGATGCAATATGATTCAATTAATAGATACAGTATCATTGATGCTTACACAAGCAATAGATTGTGATGTTAAGGAGGGAGAATAAGTGAGATTTTATTTCTCTTTAAAACACTTGCCCATAATGGTTCAGGGAAGCATAAGCAAAAGCAGTGCCTGAATTTTCTTCTCTTTTAAACAAGGGCTGTGATCCCCATACATGTCAGCAGTGCTAAAAATAAAATAATGGATGAGCCCTGTTGTAAGATGATGTGCATATAATTTGCTAAAAAGATACAAGTATTGTCAAGTGGCCACAAGAGACCTGAAATGATGCTTACAGAGTTCTCAAATCAAGCACAATCACAGTAAATAACTCCCAAATATTAAATTATTTAGATGACATTTCACTTGACTATCTTGAGTTCAGAATTTTATTGCATGTATTTACAATCCATCCCTAAAAGAGCAAAGAGAGATATAAAATATAATTTAGAGGACTTTTATGATATGATAGAAGATTGCAGATCAAATAATTTGATGCATAAAAGCAGGCAGACTCATTAGGGAATGAAATGGCATGAGCTGTAACAGTTGATAAAAGTATTTTAAAAGAGTTACCAGGGTACACAAGTGGAGTTTCATAGTGTAAATGGAGAACAAAAAGAGATATAAGTTGCTGCCTGATATGTACCTCCCAACAATGACTGGGGACAGAAGAATGTGTCCCCCATGGTAGACAAGGGCTGATGTGATGCTTCATGAAGGAACAGCAGGAGGAAAGGAAAAGGAGGAAGAGGAAGAGGAGGGGGAGGAGGAGGAGAAGGAAGAAGAAGAAGAAGAAGAAGAAGAAGAAGAAGAAGAAGAAGAAGGAGAAGGAGAAGGAGAAGGAGAAGGAGAAGAAGGAGAAGAGAAGGAGGAGGAAGAGGAGGAGGAGGAGGAGGAGGAGAAGTAGAAGAAGAAGAAGAAGAA
>JADRCD010181524.1:19272-39378 GCA_019843815.1 Montemys delectorum
AGGAGGAGGAGGAGGAGGAGGAGGAGGAGGAGGAGGAGGAGGAGGAGGAGGAGGAGGAGGAGGAGGAGAAAAAGAAGGAGAAAAAGAAGGAGGAAAAAGAAGGAGGAAAAAGAATAAAGTTGTAAGAACCAGTCTGATTCTCTCTTGGCATTTACTAAACCTTTTATTTGGTCACATTTACAGAATCCCTGAGGCTATATCAAATATATACTGAGTCTTATATATACTAAGTCTAAGTCTTAAGTCTTTCATGTGGCTTAATTCCTTCTTCCTCACAGTGACACCATGGCATAGTTAGAGAATTCTCTTTCCCGTATTGCAGGCGAGAAAAACCAGGTTTTGATACCATTTGCTCTGAAGCTCATTTAATCCCCATTACAAGCCCACTATTATTCACACTTTAGGAATAAATGATGTTAAGTCCAAGTGGAAAAGTAGAGAAAGGGAAATCTAAGTGACTAAAAGTGGGGTCTTGAGATGTGTGCCCTGGAAGACTGAGAGTGAGTTTGAGGTGGGACTGCAAGCCAATACAAAGTTCCAAAAAGGGCAGAAAGTTGTGGTCTTACAAGGTGGAGGTGCATTTGTAAAGCCAATTTATTAAGCCTATAAATGAATTTTTGAATGGAAGTGAAGAGAAAGCAAGCTTACGGTGACCAGTAAGAGCAACAGAAGGGGAAGGAATAAATAATGATAGCTGAAATACATGCTAGAATTATTTTAGTTATAAAATAAGCTTTTAATGTGTATGATACTCATATCTCCCATTTTCAGTTGAAGACACCAAAAGTTTTAGGCAGCAAGACGAATTATATACATATAAGTATACATATTATTATATATATTTATAATATGTACACATATATGCATGTATATGTACATATATATATGCATGTATATTACATATGTATACATATGTTGTATATCCACATATATAATTATTGACATTCTCAAATTTAAAATCATACACACATATATATCTCTATCTCTATCTCTATCTACATCTGTATTTATCTCTTTATGTCTGTATGTCTGTATGTCTGTATGCCTATGTCTCTGTATGTCTGTATGTTTATATGTCTACATATCTATATATATGTATCTATATATCTGTATATATTTATATATTTATCCAAAGCCAACAAGTTTTATCAATATGCAAGAGCCTGCTGCTATAGTCTCAATCAGAGATTTGTACATACACAAATAGTTACATAAGAGAATTGGGGAGAGGTACAGAAAAGGGTTATGCCTTTAATAAAATGAGACAAGGAACTTTTAAAATCATTCCCATTCACTACTCCTGATTCATCTTTATACTTTTATGAATGAGGGTTTTATACTTCCCCTCCTAACCTAGCTTTGAAATGTTATCTTGGCATCTACTCAAAGGAAATGGGGGGAGGGAAAGTGGTCCCAAACACCCTCAATGTGGAATCTAAAAGTTAAAGAAACCAAGCTACTTGCTTACATGCTCTGTGAAAGTCCCTTGTAAAGACCAGGCAGCTTAATATGTAGTGATGACCTCACCAATGTGATCCTATATCATGTTACACAATGATCTCATGAATCTCTTTTTCTAATGCTAACTTGTCAAACCAAACAATCAACACACACACACTACGAGAACAGGGTGAAAAAGACTAAGTTCTCAGTTCTACTTAGAACTTGGTCACCAATGCCCATGAAACTGGCACAACATTAATGTGCCTCACTAGACCTCAAATTCACAAAATTGGGCTCAAATTAAATGATCATTGAGCGTTACCTGGCAAGTGATATACATATAACCTAAGGATGTGAGAGATTCAAATCCTTCTGGAAGTATCCAGTTTTATATATGAGGGAGTGACAAGAACCCTTCTTCTTACTGGAGGTTGAGAATTATTTGGACCAATAACCAAAATTGCATCAATTCTGCAATATAGAACCATGTCAAATATTAAAGAGGATGACCAAATATATGACTCTTTCCTATGGTAAAACAGTTTTTCAGGAAGAGCTTATTCCTCCCCATGGAGGTGATCTTCACTTGTCTTCCCTCACTGCATGGCCTTTCTTAGGAAAAAAAAATCATCTGTGACACACATATACTGTACATGTATTGCTTTGTGCTTGCTCAGATGCATGCTTTCATCTTCCCATGTATAAGTTCTACAGGGACCAATGAGAGTTTTAAGTAAAACTCAAATCAGCTAATTTCTGGCTCCATACAATACTGCATTGCACTCAGCATGTTTTGAGGGCCATGCTCTGGCTAGCTAGAGCATTCAGCAGGCTGAATGCAAAAAAAGAATACAAATGGAGCTGTGCTGAACCAGAGTCTAATATGCCCTTTCCAGCTCAGTGGCATCACACTAGTGACTCCATAACTCTGAACTCCAGGTTTTTTAAAATGTGGCCAATGGGAATTATATATCCTTTGCAAAGTTTATTGAGATAATTAAAGTCCACCATGTGGCAAAGTACTTACACAGTTTCAAATGACAATACTTTGTTTAACATGTGTTACTAGAGTAAAATTACGCTTACTTCCAAATAAACGAAGCACCAGTTTTAATGCTTAATGAGGACACACACTTCCCTTTAGCATACTTTATTGTCCAATGCCATCAATGGATTGAAGTGCTTTCAGTTCAATGTCCTGTGATAATGAACAACCAGTTATTATCATCCATAAGTAGCCATTGGCTATATTTTCAAGTGTAATATATGACAACTACAAACTAAAGTATGTCATGGAGTGACTAGACCTGGCCAAGGATAAGTGTAGCTCAACTTGGGACTTCTACTTCGCTTTTCTAAAGATTATTTCCTCATGCATATGCTTAGGAGATTGATAATAGATATGGATGCTGTGAAAATTAAACAGGACAGTATATTCAAAATCTACTTGCAGTTTGCCAAGCATCTGCCAAATACTCCTTTACTGATTTAAAAGTCTTTAAAATTTTTCTTAATTTTTTTTCATTCATGTTGTTTACAACTAAAACCACCAGAGGTCAGACTTTCACATAAGTTGCAAAATGAGACTGCAGTGGGAGGGATAAAAAAATTAAAAAAGAACCTTTTCTGCTAAGCAGTATAATATAAACATTTCAGATACAGAAAGAAATATAATAATGGGGACTTTTAGCAAAGAAGTCTTGGTCACTAGAATGCTTAACCTCCAAATTGTTTCTTGGTGCCTGTGAGAGGCAGGCAAAAGAAAGAGAAGCCCAATTTGTTAAATATGCATTTGTGATATTTGTACAAGGTTAGTTTATGGTGATTCATGTATCTTCAAAATAAGAAATCCACATGATGAAGGCCAAGTTTTCAAATAAAGAAGCTGAACCCTGAGTAGGTCAAATAGAATTTAGTTCCTCTGGTAGGATGCAATTCAGAAATGATGCTGAAAAGCATGCTTGTCTAATGAACAGCATATTCTATAACTGGAAAGTATTATTGGTGCTTCGTCTGCAGGTCTGAATAATTTATTTAGTTCTCACACTCCCGAACAAATGTAGAGTTACATTCCTTTAATTGTCTGTTTCTCGGAGAATCTGGAAATTTCTGAGCACAGTATTGCTGTGATGGTAAACATAGAAATGAAATGATTATCCATGGAGGAAAGATACTACAGAAAAAAAGCCCTATAATTTGGCCTCTTAAAATGTCTTCTTGGCCATCAAGCTATGTTTCCCCCTTGCAAGGAGTACAGTATTTAGACCTGCCTTCTTGGAGTTAGAAAGGGCCTATTATAGTTCTTAAAAGGAATAAGAATATCCCGTGTGTTTTTACCTCTAATAATACTGTGTCTAGGACAGATGAAAGATATCAGTACACATGCAGAGGTTGCTGCACTGGGAAGGCAGTTCACAAAGATACAAGCCAACTAGGAGCTCAGCCAGAGCTTGCAATCCATCCCCAAGCTTGCTACCTAGTCCTGAGATGGGATCCTTATCTTACCTTCAAGTCTATGTCATCTGACTGAGTGCCTGTAACTTGGGAAGTATTCAGTACCTTCCAGAATCATGGAATCTCTTTACTGAGAAGGGAACTTACAGCACTTGTGGTACAAAGACCACATGCTCCACAAGAGGAGACCATATCCACATCTAGAAGATGTGAGGTTCTGAAATGAGGTGTTCTGGAGCTGTCTCAGCTCCTCCTTCAAGGCATTCTTATAGCTCTACCCTTTCTTACCAGCTTAGAATCTGCCCACAGTTCTTCCTGGGCTCAGGAAGAGAGTGAAGCTTCTGAAGTTAAAAACTGTACTTGAATTTCTAATGAGAAGACTCTGCCTTTGCACTAGCTGAAGACATGACTAAAGAAGTCTTATGGATGCTACTGGTTCTTAATAAACACTATTGTAGATTGAAGTGAGAAAATGAAATGAAGTTGTTTAATTTTTTAGAAGATAGATGTCTTCTTTCTTTTTCTCTTATAGACTTGAACTGTTTCTCATCAGGTAGATAAGACTCATCCTCAACTTAAGTTTCTCCTGCTTCAACTTCCTGAATGCTGTGGGACCTGGCTGATTTTGCAAAAATTTAAGATTTTCTTACTCCATATTGCATGCGACCTTTGGAAAGACAGAATTAATGAATGTTTTTCTTAAGTGCATTCTGCAGACTTGTTCCTGTCAATACAATTTCTGTTGTTATCTGCTTTGCAGTATCATGCCCAGGGCTCAACTCAATACCCTCTCAGAAAACCTATGCAAAACAACTTATCTCTTTATTGCTCGTGACACTAATATATTATTTAGTGTACTGTTGTGCCTAAGATGGGGCCTGACACTATATAGTCAATGCCTAGTAGCTGAATTGCAAGGGACATAGTTTTTGGATGGGAACGTGTTATGCTCAGGGCATTTAATTAAGAGCTTCTTATGTATTCTTATTCCATTGTAAAAATTGTACGTTTTCTTCAAGGGGGAAAAAAAACTTCAGCTAGATTCTCTCAGTTGCCTATTTGAGGAAGCCTTTGCTATCCAGTCTTCAGGGTACCACAGGAAAAAAACAATTTCCTTGTATTCTGTGAAAAGTCCAGTAATAGACTTAAGTAAATACTGTTTCTAACCAAAACTTTCCTCTCTGAACATTTGCCCCTGCATTATTCATTTATTCACCAAGGAAATGATTTGGAAGCCCCAAGGTCTCCCTGTGACTCCCTCCATTTATTTTATGGTATCAAAGGTTAGAAGCCGGATTGCAATCACAGGAGAAAATTAATTCAATGATTAAGAAAAATGCACTTTAAGCAATACACATTTAAATAACTGACAAGCATCGAGCCATGTTTCTTTCCTTCCTTCCTTTCTTTCTTCTTTTAAATCCTTTTTTTTTTTTCTATTTGAGATTTTGAGCAGCTACAATTCTTCCACCCAATAGCCTCAGGAAGCATAGCATGAATTACTAATAGGAGAGAACCAATCTGCAGTGCAGTGACCACTTTCAGAACAAAAGGGTAAGAGCTGACACAAGGAAAACAGATTTATTTAACTGCATGCCCCCCCCCCAACGAAAAAAGTTCCAACAACAACCAGTGCTAGAAGGGTATTTGAACCTTAGCCCTTGACTCTACTTGGGGGAAAAAAAAAGCAATATTTTATCATTCTCGAGCTGAAGGCAGTTGACTTCAGAGAATCCACTTTTAATAAAAAATATTCATTTGTATACTACTTTGGATTATTAGTTAAAAATAATCTCCCCCATTGGAACTTAAGAGCCCATTGATTACAAAATATATACTCCAGAAAAAAATTATTTTTGACCTCCTAGCTAATTTTTTTTTAAATCAGTGTGAGGGAGGAAAGAGGAAGGATGGCAGCTCTAGAATAAAGGAAGGTGGTCTAATCAAAATATCATGAATCTTCACACCCATCTAAATACAATGCAAGAGTTTCTCAGGGTCCTCAGTGTTTTCCACCAGACTTATATCCTAGGATTTCACCCTTTTCCACCTTGTCCAACTTACAATCAAGGGAAGGCTGTATAGTAAATAACTAATAGTCCACTGATTTCCAAAATAGACAGGAAGTCAGAGGAAACTAGGAAGAAGGGGCAGAGAAGTCACACAGCAGCTAGGATGGATTTGAGGTGAGGAAAGAGATTCATACATTGTATGAAATTTGAGGTTTCTTCCTCACCTTTAGGTCCTGGTGAAATGGTATGTGTGGCACAGACTTCTGCAGCAGACCGAGTGTCAATATCCAGACCCAGACTCTGAAGGTGCAAGAAAACGAGCAGCAGTAGCATGGACAGGTTGCTTCGCAGGAGGACCCTAAAGCCACTCATGACTGTGGTTCTTCAACAGAGGGTCTACAGGACACACAGAAGAAACAGCATTATTTTTTGAAGTAAAACCTTCTGCTCCAAAGATGAAAAGAGGAGGTATCTGGAATTACATTCCAGAAATGGCTGCAAAGACAAGCAAGGAGGCATTCCCTTGGTTGTTTATTTTCTCAGGATCCCAAATGGACCATACATTGTCCAGACTGTTTCTTTTCCAATGACAACAGTTTATTGAAAATTATCTCTAAACTAAACACTGGGATGTGCAGGTCAGTGCAAACCTCCCCATAAGCAGAGAGAATAGAGCAGACTGGTGCTTAGACCCCCAGCTGGCTACTTAGTTTGCATTGAGTTTAAATGTTGCATTCCGAGAGTGTTGGAGAGGTTGTGACCTGAGATTTCTGCACATTTTGCAAACATCATGCGTGGCTTTGAGTTTGTCATAATGTGGTGTTCATTACTGAATGTGGCAGTTGATCACAGATGTTGTTAATATTTTCTATGACATACCTCTTTCTCTTGAGAGCATAAATTACCCTGAGAGTAAGCTCCAAATGAATGAATTTTTCTGGAAGTCAATCTGGTAATAAGTATGAAAGCTATTAAAAATGCATATAATTATGGCCTGGTACTTGCCCTTCTAGCACACTATTTCAATGAAATAGCATAAAATGAAGACAGCTTTATTTGGAAAATGGGACAAGATAGGAAAGGACATGACTTGTCTATCTCCATAGCAATAGCTGACAAGTTATGGTAAAATAGAAATATGTGAGTAGCAAGTTCTTTACTTAATTGTGGAGAAAGTGTCCAATTATATTTCTTAAATGACAGATAATTTTTATATAGACTGTACGGATTTGATATAGACATGGAGATATTATGGTGATTGAGGTCTCTGTATTTCTCTATGTATCTCTAGTCTAACATAACAGTGCGTTTCACGATGAACAGTCTAGATTTGATTGTAATTTATTAGAAAATTAGAATCATTCATTTACATTGGAGAGATCTCATATTCTTTTATAAATTCTGAGTTTCTCTGTCTCTATCTTTCTATGCCCCTCCCCCTCCTTTCCTTTATCCCACCCTCTCCTGTGTGTACACAGGGATGCAGGTATGAACATAAATAAACATGTGTGCATGTGGAAGCAAGAAGTCAACATTAGGTGTCAAGTGCTCTTTACCTTAATTTTTGAGATAATGTCTTACTGTATCTAAAACTTGCTAATTTGGCTAGGGTGGCCAGCCAGCAAGCTCCTAGGTTCCCCTATTTCCACAACTGAGCACTGGGATTGTAGGTGCTGGGATTCCACTGTGCTCAACTTTTATTACATGGCTGTTGTATATCAAAGTCAGGTACTCATGCTTTTGTTGAAAACATTTTACCAACTGATTTATTTTCCCAGGCTCTTATATTCTTTACTATTGAATTATTATATTGATAGGTGTACTATCTAGAGTTGGATAAAAGGCATTTCAAACCCATTCCTCAGTTTGGAAATGATAGTTCTTATAGGTATGACTAAGAGATAGTCCTTAAGAGACATCATTACAAATAACAGCCAAAATAAAGCAAACAAACAAAAAAAAAAACTGTATGTATGCCAGTATCTCAGTACTGACATTACAGAGCCCCTAAAATTGGTGCATCAGCAACAGAAATTTATACTGAAGTGCTTTCTTGGTGAAAAGCTAACAATTCCTCACGGGAACAGCAGTAATAGGTGAGTGAACTGTTTATCTCATGAAATACAGAGAAGAAGGAGGAAGGGAACTGACAGTGATGGAAGTCAGTGTATTGTATATATAACTATATATTATATTGCATATCATATATACAGGAGATGAATGATCTCACTATTATCTCATTTCAACCACAGATACACTCTGTGGAATAGATAGGAAGCCACCCATTCTGTAGATAAAGCAGCTGATGCTCAGAGAGGCTAAAAATTTTGTCTAAAGGCAACCACTGAAGCCAAATACCCACCTCCCCGCTCCCCACACACACAGGATCGAAGGAAAATTATTTCCTAAAATTCTTCCACTTAAAATACAAGTTGGCTTCTACAAAGGTGAGTACTCTCGAGTTTTGAGCATGCACTGATTTTCACAGCCACTTAGGATGTCCATAGTGGAAGCACTTATCAGGCTGATGGTGACAGGAAGATAGGGAGGACAAACACAATGATGCTAGAAGCTTCAAATTCCACATCTGTCACTAGTAGATACCTGACAGAGAAAAATGACTCAATTTCCATTGCTGTGCAGCACATAAAGTGGGCTTTGACTTTATATCTAATTCTCTTTGAAAAGTGATGCCTTTTAAATTATTTAGCCTAATCTGAATCTATTTCATTTCTTTTGTTACTTTTCAAGGATCCCCAGGAATGGAGTTGAAGCAGACTTGTTATATTTATGCATAGGGACGCACTGGTTAGAAAATCTGCAGGAAAGATCAGCCCTTAGCATTCTTCTATCTCCAACCTCCACCTTTTAGTAGACAGTGCGTATAAATATCTTTCTATATCTAGTGATAGAATTGTTACATAACAATTTAAGTAATTGCACATTATTCAAATATTTTACACATAAAACTGTCTCTAACCAATATAGTAATAGAGGCATTTTAGGCCTTATTGATGTTTTATCAATATGAATAACACTGTATTGGGCATGTTTATCATCTTTGCTGCCTAGTCTGTGTTCACTCTTTCTGACTCTTAAGGAAGGTAAATGCATATGGCTTGTGAATTCATTGTATATTACAAACCATTGATAAAGAGAAATAACTTAAGATCCTATTATATTATACTCATTTCTCTTGTGCTATTTGTTTTAGGTTTGATTATTTTTATATTTTTGACTTAGAAACTATTTTTTCTTTCTTTCTGACTGACAAACATGGAAGCTTATAAATATGGTATTCAAGTAAAACATTCATGTGTCAGGCCTTTTAGCTAAAAGATGTATTCTTTTAGCTCAAAAGGTTGCCCTCAAAATTACTTCATGACTTCAATTTGGAGGGTTTAAAAGCATATTACTCCTACTAAGTGAATCTGACACAATTTTTCTTTTTTTATGTTTTCTTAGTTTTATTTCTGTGTGTTTGTATAAATGTGTCTCCAATATCTTCTCTACTACACAAAAAATAAAACATTTATCTTTCAATAATTTTTGACTAAAAACCAAAATTTTAATAATTTAATCTATAATAATTCCCTGATATTTCTTCAGTTTAAATATTTAGCAATTATAAGGTTTTACAATGAGTCAGATTTGATAATCTGCATTATTCTTTGTCACACTTTGGAAGGCACAGGGGTTCAAAGAGACATTTTATTCTCACTCGCACAAAATTGGAATAAGATTCAATGCAATCCCCATCAAAATTCCAACACAATTCTTCACAGAGATAGAAAGAGAAATTCTCAAATTCATCTGGAATAACAAATAACCTAGGATAGCAAAAACAATTTTTAACAATAAAAGAACTTCTGGGGGAGTCACCATCCCTGACCTCGAGCTCTACTACAGAGCAATAATGATAAAAACTGCATGGTATTGGTACAGAGACAGACGGGTAGATCAATAGTATAGAATCAAAGACTCAGATATAAACCCACACACCCATGGCCACTTGATCTTTGACAAGAAGCCAAAACCATTCGTTGGAAAAAAAAAAAGAAAGCATTTTCAATGGTGCTGGTTCAACTGTCGGTCGGCATGTAGAAGAATGCAATTGATTTTTATCTCCTTGTACAAGTCCAAGAGGATCAAGGACCTCCACATAAAATCAGATACACTGAATCCAATAGAAGAGAAAGTGTGAAAGAGCTGTGAACACGTTGGCACAGGGGAAAATATTCTGGAAGTATTACTTTTGAAGTAGCAACATTTAGGCCTTTGTGATTAAGGAAATACCAGGGTGAAGATTATAAGCAGGAAGTTTGTAGGTCTCAAGTCAGAATCAAAGTCTAGAGGAAACTCTGAGACTGTAAATGAAAGTAGACTATTGAAGAAAGAACTATAGAATATAAATTCCAAGAGAGTCATCATTCAGGTAGTAGTCTATACACAGATAACTAACAACTTATAATGGAAACCAAAAGACAAGAACAATTAGACATATCACCCTTGTCAACCAAATCCTGGAAGCATGAGAGGAAGGCTGAGGACAAACTGTGGGACTCAGGAGTCAATAATGAACAACAATAATGTATGAATGAAATAGACCACTTAATGGAATGACTTAAACAGAAAGAAGGGAGTGGCATCCTACCACTGGATGTTTAACAGTGAGGATGGTAACAAAACAAGTAATAGAAACACTTATTATTACTGAATTTTTGTCATGTGACTGGGCCTGTGAGAGTAACTTATGAACAAATATTTTAATATTTAACACTACTTTTTAAAGAAAAGCAAATATCCATTGCACAAAGACAAGAGGACACAAATGAGTAAAGAGAGTGTCTTTGAATGGTTCCCAAGTCTCATTGTCTCAATTATTTCCTCTCAGCTCCTGGAAACCAAGGATTCTGTCTTCTCAAGGGCTCTAAGCAGTGCTGAAATCAGAGTGCAGTTAAACCTGAGCAGCACAAGTAAGGAGTCAGTGGAATCAGCCCTGATTTCTCAACACATTGGTTGGCGCATAGCAACAACAACAACAACAGCAACAACAACAACAACAACAACAACAAAAACAATAGAAGAAGGTGCTGATAGGAGTCTACTTGTGAACTCATTAAAATCAGCAGGTACACACATGAAAATCTTGTGCATGGTACCAACATTCTGCAAAGGGCTTATTCCAGCTCCTTGATGTCCCAATAAATATGAGATGACAGGGATTTTAAAAGGGAAGAATTTTAAAATTCTCAAATTATGTTAAATGTGTTTTCTTTACCAGGCTAAAAATACTTCCCGTTGCCGAGGAAGACTTAAAACTGGCATTGCTAAGACTTCACTTTCACTTATCCCTGAACTGAAGCAATTGAAAAATTCAAGTCAATGCTGGTTTTACTTCATAACATTGTTTTGAAATAGACAACAAGCCCAACAAGTTTACAGCTGCAATAAAATTGGAAGGAGGTTTAAATAAGTTCCCAAAAGAAAAGTCTCTGTAGCTAGTTTTCAGAACTGTCTCCAGAATTTTGCATTTTCTTGGCTCATTCTTCTTCGATTCTCCTGGACAATACATTTCAGGCTTAGCGTTGCCCAAATACAACATTCTACTAAAGGTAATAATATGTAACATTCCCCCCTTTATTCTTTTGTACTGTTTTAATGGTTTGAGTGGCAGCTTTCTATCGATGTATCCATATCCTGAACCCCCTGTGAATGGAACTGTATTTGGCAGAAGTTTTTATAGATGTCATTAAGGACGATATTTTAAAATGAGATCATGGATTATCTCGATTGGCCCTAAGTCCAATGGCAGGCGTCCCTATAGGAGACACCCAAACAGAAAGACAAGGTCAAGAGTAGAAACACATGTAAAGACAGAAGCATGGACTTAGGCAACCATAAGCTAAGACACAACCTTGTCACTGCCAGAAGATATAAAAGGTTAGGAATGAGTCTCCCAAGGAGCCTTCAGCATGAGCTCAGCCCTGCTTGAAACTTTCAGCTTGAATCTTTGGCCTTTAGAAATCTGAGGTAATACGTTCCTGTTGTTTTAATCCACTAAGTTTGTGCTAATTTGTTGCAGCACTCGTAGGAGTCTGAAATGCCATTCTTGTGATTTTCCTGCACAGTTACTGGAAGAAGTGACACATGAAAACATTTGCTCAGTGCCTGACAGAGACCTAGGAACATCTGTTCTTGTGCGCATTTTAATTATCATTCATCCAGCTCCGATGGTATCTGGAGGGGGAACCAAATCCAAGGTATAAAATGAGCATATCCTAAGGCAGTTGTGTTTTACCACCAAAAACAAGTGGGGCAAACACCTCACCTCCACAAGGGGTTTCCTGACAAGCTGATAGGACTTGACTTTGCAGTTTTCTCTGCTTTGTCCATTCTTGTAAGTGTCTTATTGGGTTCAAGCTCCTCCTGGTGGGTTGACTTAATTTGATGCAGTTGGGAAGCATCAGAAATTAGTAGAATGGCTTTTACAATGCATAATTAGAAGAGAGTATGAAAATATGCCCATCATTTGTTTACTTTTTTACATTTCAAGTTAAATATGGATGAAACCATAATTTAAAAACTCAAATGGTGTTAGCAGACCCGTAAAATAAAGACAGAAGCCTGCAGCTCCTCCCTTTCAGCTCCTGGTTATTATTCCTACAAGGAAACTCTTTGAATACTTTTAGTATGTATTCATTTATCTCCTCTGCATTATAAATAACAAATAGATAATTATGATATCTTAAAAATGTAGATATTTATTGGCTTCTGAATATGAAAGTTAGAAAATTCTTTCCTTCTTTTACCCTCCATCTACCTCATACACATTTTCCCTGATTTTTATCTTTGTAACTTAATAATAGTATAAATTTAGAATAATATTCAATGTTTATATTATGAGAGCTGCACAAAAATTACTCAGTTATATCACAAAGTGCATTATAATTACATTTTGTTTCTTTGTTAATGTTTCCTGAGTTTAATGATGATGTTATTTTCCTTTGCATGGATTTCTATGTACACACAAACTCTTTGAGATTTATTACTTCTGTGGAAATGTAAAATGTTCCGCTAGTTTCTACTGCTTTTCTTAGACAGCTCTCTCTTTTCTGGATTCATCTGGTTTAGTGTATTATTTAGGCTGATTGCTTGTTACAGACCTGCTATGCTGCAATATCTCTTTGTCATTGTCTAGGGATCTACAGTCCCTTTTCTGATATTCACATCTTTTCCTCTATACTTCATCACTCATTTTTGTGCAGTATGCTCTATGGTAGTTTACTGGGCCAAAGTGTATTGTAGATTAAATTTAGAGACAATATATTTCTGAAAATCTAATAATTCTCTCATTGTATCATGTGACAGTTTTGGTGGATGTAGAATCCCAGGATGAAAATAATTTTCACTCCTATGTGTAAAGACATTGCTTTAGTTTTGCAGTTGAGACATTTAATGTAATTCGTGCTCTCTACAATTTGTAGAAATTTTTGTCCCCCTGTTTTTGAAGAATTTGAGAGCTCTGTTCATCAGTGTTACAAATTTTCTTGTGCTACTTTTTAATAATTTCCTTGCCCTTACCACCAATCACCTTTACCTGCACACTTATTTGTGTCTTTCTCATTCTCAAATACTTCCATAAATATATTGAGTAACTTAAACTGATACTCTAATTCTTCCCAACATCTGCTTTTTAATTCTTCTATTGAAGTTATTTCTTATGCTTTGTAGTAAAACATTATAAATGACTTGTATATCCAAACTCTATGACATATAAAGAACTTAATTCATTCAATAAATATTTATTGAGTACTTATTACATGTCAGTCATGCTACATTTTTCCTTCTCTGTAGGGCCCCCCTTTTCCAGTACAAGTGACTGAACACAGAGTCTTATTGCTAGGCCAGCACTGCACCCTTGAGCCATATCTTCAGCCGCCTTCTTACTTTTTATTTTGAGAAATACTGTTGTTCATTTTCTTAGGGATACTTGAGGCAACTGTAGCTTATACAGAGTTTAAATTTGTGATCCTCCTGCCTCAGTCTCCTAAATTACTAGGATTACAGGCTTGTGCCATTAGTCTTGGCTGTAGCACCGGCCTTTGTTTCAATTTATCATTTTAGCTTATCTATTGGAGTCTTCAGAGAAACATTTTCTATTTCTTATATTGTCCCTATTTAGTATAAATTTTCTAACTTCTGATTGTTTTGATTTATGCATACCTACCCATATTTCTATTAAAATGCCTGGTCACTCCACACTAATCAGTTTGTAGTTAAGAGCTATGAAATGTTATAAGAAAACTACATGTTTATGAATGGAATTAGTTGGCCAGACTTTGGTGATTATTTTTAATTGTCAATGCAGTTAAAATCACCTGAGAACAGAGTGTTAATGAGGGATTATTTTGAGTAGATTGGCTTGTGGGCTGGTTCATGGGAATATGACTTTATTGTGTTCATTGATGTAGGAAGACCTATCCCACTGTGGATGCCAATCAATACTCTCTAGGCTTGTGTCCTAGACTGTGTAAGAGTGGAAAAATAATTTGAATAATAAACATACATGCAGTTATTTATTTTGCTTTTGCCTATGGATATGATGTGACTGTTTTAAATTTTTTCTGCTTTAACTTCCATGTTTATGAAACTTGGAAATGTGAGCCAATGTAAACTCTTTCTACCTTCAATTGCTTTTAAGGAAGGTATTTTATCATACCAATAAAGCTGAAACTAGGACATTAACATATTGCAACTATAGTAAGGTAGGGTCAAATTGTGGTGATGCCTAGTTTATGAAGAGTCACCCATTCTCATCATTTTTAGAGCTTTTTCCTGACCTAGACAACTCAGTTAGGGCACTCTATTCTTTTGCCCAGTATGACATACACATCTCCCTGATTGCTTTTAGTTATAGGTAGGATTTAAGTATCTCTAGGCTCATTCTACCTTTCTTTTTGTCTTCTGTTGCTCAGTGTGATCTCAGTATCCATAAAGTCCTTTAACATAGACTTTTTTTTTTAGTTCAGTCTCTCTGTGTGACAAAATTTTGTCTTATTTAAGCTTCACTGTATGAAGAGCATCTTTTCCAGACTTCCAGAATGAGCTGGGAAGCTCAAAGCAGAAATCACCCTTTTAAAGACTTCCCTTATCTTCTAATTTAGCCCCATTTTGTCAGCAAGCTAAACGGCATCTTGTAGCTTAAGTACCCAAGCCTTCTGGGTTTCTGGTGTGTTGCTAACTTAGATCTTTCTGTCACTCGTAGTGACAGATAATTTTCATATCTCACTGGTCAGTTATGATTGTATTTTTCACAATAACAGTACCACTTTCCCTATTGCTTCTTTTCATTTTTCTCTCTGTCACTGAGGAATGCTTTATTTTATGAGTGCTATTTTGGGGACATTCTATAGGGAGCACAGAATAAACACATAGATTCAATCTGCCATATGGACACAGATGTTCCAAAATTACTTTATTATATAATTTGATGGAACTCCTGTGGGAAAATGTGCTGAAATGAGGTTAAACAACATATTTTTCCCCATAAAAATCTGAACGGGGGAGAACATTCCAACAATGGCTATGCAAAGTGTTCAGAACATTCTTCCCACAAACATCTATAACACTACATGACATTATGAAAAAGAATCATTCCAGGGTCTGTACACATTGGCCAGAGTAGGCAAATTTTTATGTAATTTTTTTTCTTGCAAAGCTGCCACTGATTTGTGTAAGAACAGTGCAGTTTAAAGTCTTTTTGTAGAAAGCAAGCCTACCACTGTGAACATCTCAGCTGGTGAGAGCAGCTATCTGATGAGCAGAGAGGGCCAGAATATACTGCAGTTTTGTTGCTGAAGAACAGACTCAGTATGAAGTATAGTTTGAAAACAAGCCAATGGTTACTATAAGCAACTTGTAAGAACAAAAATAAACACTCATGGTAAGGATTAATTTGCTGCTAATGAAATTCCTGCTGTGGTCTCAATGGAAAATGTCCCCCAGCCTCTTGTGTTTGAGTATCTAGTCCTCAGTTGGTGACATGGTTCTGGGGAGGTTATATGATTATTGGGGGGGGGGGGGATGCACTGCTGAATGGGGTATAAAACTGAGGATAGACATAAAAAGGTAATAGACTGGGTTCATTTTGGGCCAAGGATGTTCATTTTGCTTGGCACTGTGGTATGATGGTTTGAAGGTTTTCACCACCAATTGTTGAGCTATTTCATTTATGACACTGTCTGCCAGAATGGCATGAATTCATGGATCTGTATGCCAAGGAAAACACTCTTCCCTAAGGGTGGTTGTGTAAGATATTTGTCATAGTAACTTAAAAGTAACTAAAAAACAATAACCAAAAAAGTCAATGGAATAAATGATAGAGTTATTAGCAATTAATACTGTAAATCATCCACATAAAATTAAGTGAGCTTAGAACTATATTATACACATGCAGAAAATATCCCTAACTTGTAGAATAAAATACAAGATCTTCATGATCTTTACTTACATAGGAGATCCTTACTACACAAAAACAAAATTCACGAAAAGCTGTAACTTATACTACATGAAAACTAGAAACATCAGGGCAAGAGAGCTGTTTCAGTGGTTAAGGCTCTTGCTGTTCTTGCAGAGGACATAGGTGTGTTTCTCAGCACCTCTACTGGGTATTTTGCAGCAGGCTATAATTCCAGTTTTAGGAGATCCAATGCACTGTTCTGGCCACTGCATGTATCTGCTTGTATGTGGTACACATATATACACTAAGTACACACACATACACATAAAATAAGTAAATATTTTAAAAAATTAGAAACATTATTATAGAAAACTATCACTTAAAAGAAACTTGCACAGACAAGACACAGATTGAAAAAGATAATTTCAGATTTTTTTACTAGATGTTTTCTTTATTTACGATATCGCCTTTCCCAGGTTCCCAGCCAAAAGAAAAAGAAAAAAAAAAAGTAAAAAACAAAAACAAAAACTAAACCAAATCCCTGTTCCCTTCCCCCTCCCCTTGCTCACCACCCCACCCCCTCCTGCTTACTGGCCCTGGCATTCCACTACACTGGGGCATAGAACCTTCACAGGGCCAAGGTACTCTCCTCCCATTGATGAACGACTTGGCCATCGTCTGCTATACACATGCTGCTGGAACCATGGGTCCCCCCATGTGTACTCTTTGCTTGGAGTTTTAGTCCCTGGGAGCTCTGAGGGTACTAGTTAGTACATATTGTTGTTCATCCTAAGAGGCTGCAAACACTTCAGCTCCTTGGGTCCTTTCTCAAGCTTCTTCATTGGGGACCTTGTACTCAGTCCAATGGATGACTGTGAGCCTCTACTTCTGTATTAGTCTCTGTCTTAGTCAGGGTTTCTATTCCTGCACAAACATCAGGACCAAAAAGCAAGTAGGGGAGAAAAGGGTTGATTTAGCTTACTTCTACATGGCTGTTAATCACCAGAGGAAGTCAGAACTGGAACTCAAGCAGGTCAGGAAGCAGTAGCTGATGCAGAGACCATGGAGGGATGTTCCTTACTGGCTTGCTTCTCTTAGCTTGCTCAGCCTGCTCTCTTATAGAACCCAAGACTTCCAGCCCAGGGATGGCACCACCCACAAGGGGCCCTACCCCCTTGATCACTAATTGAGAAAATGTCCCACAGCTGGGTCTCATGGAGGCACTTCCCCAACTGAAACCCCCTTCTCTGTGATAACTGCAGCCTGTGTCAAGTTGACACACAAAACTAGCCAGTACAATTGACCCCTTGTCAACTTGACACACAAACACATTACTATTAAGCCTCAACCCTTATTTTCTTATTCATCCCCAATATCTAAAGTCCCACAGTCTTTACATATTAAAAGTTTAATCAGCATTTTCTCTCTGATGACTTTCTAAGTCAGGAGCACCCGGGAGGCACAGGACTCAGAAATTGCAGGGGAGTCGAAGGGCGGCAGGGACAGGATCCTCTCAGCTTCCCAGTGACAGAGCTAGATCAGCAACCATCTCTGCCCCTTCCCTGCTAGTGGAAGGCCCGCCTCCAGGGCGTGCTTCAGCCCAGAAACTCAGGTGAGATCCACCATTTTCTCTCCAGTGACTTTCTAAGTTGGGACCAGCCGGGAGGCACAGGCCTCAGGAATTGCAGGGAAATCAAAGGGCAGTGGGGACAGGATCCTCTCAGCTTCAGAGTGAGGAAGCTGGATCAGCAACCATCTCTGCCCCTTCCCTGCTAGTGGAGGGTCTGCTTTCACCCAGAGACTCAGGCAGGACCAACCAGGAGGCACAGGCTTCAGGAGTCGAAGGGAAGTTGCAGAGCAGCAGGAACAGGACAAGCTCCAGTCAGAGACATCAAGAACATCTAACATCAGAGATCAAGAGATGGCGAAAGGCAAATGCAAGAATCCTACCAACAGAAACCAAGACTGCTTGGTTTCATCAGAACCTAGTACTCCCACCACAACAAGCCCTGGATATCCCAAAACACCAGAAAAGTAAGATTTGGATCTAAAATCATATCTCACAATACTGATAGAGGAACTTAAGAAGGACATGAATAACTCCCTTAAAGAAATATAGGAGAACACAGATAAAGAGGTACAAGTCCTTAAAGAGGACCAAAAAAAAAAAAAATCCCATAAAGAATTACAGGAGATCACAAGTAAACAAGTAGAAGCACTTAAAGAGCAAACTCAAAAATCCCTTAAGGAATTGCAGGAAAGCACAAACAAACAGGTGAAGGAATTGAGTAAAACCATTCAGGACTTAAAAATGGAAGTGGAAACAATAAAGAAATCACAAAAAGAGAAAACCCTGGAGTTAGAAATCTTAGGAAAAAAGTCAGGAAACATAGATGCAAGCATCACCAGCAGAATACAAGAGATAGAAGAGAGAATCTCAGGGGCAGAAGATAACATGGACAACATTGACAGAACAGTCAAAGAAAATGCAAAATGCAAAAGACCCTAACCCAAAACATCCAGAAAATCCAGGACACAATGAGAAGACCAAACCTAAGGATAATAGGTATAGAAGAGAGTGAAGACCTCCAACTTAAAGGGCCAGTAAATATCTTCAGCAAAATTATAGAAGAAAACTTCCCTAACCTAAAGAAAGAGTTGCCCATGAACATACAAGAAGCCTATAGAACTCCAAATAGACTGGACCAGAAAAGAAAATCCTCCTGCCACATAATAATCAAAACAACAAATGCACAAAACAAAGAAAGAATACTAAAAGCAGTAAGGGAAAAAGGTCAAGTAACATATAAAGGCAGGCCTATCAGAATTATACCAGACTTCTCACCAGAGACTATGAAAGCTAGAAGATCCTGGGCAGATGTCATACAGACCCTAAGAGAACACAAATGCCAGCCTAGACTACTATACCCAGCAAAACTCTCAATCACCATAGATGGAGAAACCAAAGTATTCCATGACAAAACCAAATTCACACAATATATTTCCACAAATCCAGCCCTTCAAAGGGTAATAAATGGAAAACTCCAACACAAGGAGGGGACTCAAGAAGTTAGACTCCAGAGAACCAAATAACCTTATTAAAAATGGGGTACAGAGCTAAACAAAGAATTCTCAGCTGATGAACACCAAATGGCCCAGAAGCACCTAAAGAAATGTTCAACATCCTTAGTCATCAGGGAAATGCAAATCAAAACAACTCTGAGATACCACCTCACGCCAGTCAGAATGGCTAGGATAAAAGGCTCACGTGACAACAGATGCTGGAGAGGTTGTGGAGAAAGAGGAACACTACTTCATTGCTGGTGGGATTGCAAACTGGTACAACCAATCTGGAAATCAGTTTGGCGGTTCCTCTAGAAATTGGACATAGTTCTACCAGAGGACCCAGCTATATCACTCTTGGGCATATACCCAGAAGATGCTCCAACATGTAATAAGGACACATGCTCCAACATGTTCATAGCAGCCTTATTTATAATAGCCAGAAACTGGAAACATCTCAGATGTCCCTCAACAGAGGTATGGATACAGAAACTGTGGTACAACTACAAAATGGAGTACTACTCAGCTATTAACAACAATGAATTTATGAAATTCTTAGGGAAATAGATGGATCTGGAGAGTATCATCCTGAGTGAGGTAACCCAAAAACAAAAGAACACACATAGTATGCATTCTCTGATAAGTGGTTATTAGCCCAGAAGTTTGGAATAC
>JADRCD010181527.1:0-11001 GCA_019843815.1 Montemys delectorum
GAGAGTTGAGAGACACTGTGGAGCACACTCCCGCTTCTTGCTCTTTGAAAGCCAAGTAGAGACTGGGTTCTTGAATTCACCACCCACATTAATGTCTTTGGAGTCAGCAGCCACAGAGGACCAATCCTTCACTGTGCTGGGAGGACTATGAGCGTGTGTGTGGTCCACGACAAAGTCCTCTGCTACTACCTGTGGGAAGTGGCCATTGGGAGGGGATAAGAAGGCAAACCATTCTTAGCCTACTGGGGAGCTCTGCAATTGCTTTTAATTCAGTAAGTTAATGTAATAACACCATAGTTGCCACAGAGCATTGCATTTTTAGAGTTGTTGTTATAATTAGGCTTAATCATTGTATTTTCTTAGAGCTAGCCAAAAGCCCATTGTATTTTCTTAGAGCTGTCTGGTAAGGAATACAAGGATCAACTCTGGAACTTGAGTTACACATGGTTGTGAGCCACCATGTGAAGGCTGGGAGTCGGACCTGGGTCCTCTGGAAGGGCAGCCAGTGCTCCTAACCTCTGAGCCATCATCTCTTCAGCCCCACAAGGATCAAATCGTAATCTGAGTTAACAGTTTATCAGCTGGGCTGCAGAGATGGCTCCCTGATTTCAAGTTCTTGGTAGCTCTTGCAGAGGACCTGGGTTGGGTTCTCAGCACCTATCTACATGATGGCTCATAACCACTCATACTATACTCCCCAAGGGATCTGACACTCAGCTCTGACCTCCAAGGGTACCAGGCACACACGTGGTGCACATTACACATGCAAGCAAAACACTCATACACATAAAATAAATAAATCTAAAATAAATTGATTCGTTTTTCTTTCCAAAAATGTATGTATCAGCCAAGACTGCTCTGAAGACCTAAGGACAAGGGCAGCAGTCACTAGCAGGCAGGCGTTTGGATTTGTCTCTGCTTATAGCTCTACTGAGATGCTGAAATGGTCATTCTACAGGAGGTAATTACGGCTAGGCTATTTTTACAATGGTTAGTTAGTTAGGATACTGTTATTTTTGTTTCTTTGCTAATTCAGGGTCTCACTATGTAACCTCAACTGGCTCAGAACTTGATTTGTTGACCAGGCTGGCTTTGAACTTACTGAGATCCACCTACCTACCTCTGCGTCCTTCCTGCTGGGATCAAAGGCATGTGATACCACACCCAGAACAATGTTACTTTTTTTTTTAAAAAAGATTTATTTATTTAGATCTTATTACGGATGGTTGTGAGCCACCATGTGGTTGCTGGGATCCGAACTCAGGACCTTTGGAAGAGCACTCAGTGCTCTTACCTACTGAGTCATCTCACCAGCCCACAATGTTACTTTTAAAACTACTTGAAGGGAGAAAAGTCTTTTCAAGTCAACAGGCAGAGCTTATCTTAAATGACAACTATTCTAATACTCATTCTTTCTTTAAAAAGAAATGTAAAGATGAGTATGATTTGTTGGGTGGAGGTGGCACACGCCTTTAATCCTAGCACTTGGGAGGTAGAGCCAGGCAGATTTCTGAGTTGGAGGCTAGCCTCGTCTACAAAATGAGCTCCAGGACAGCCAGGGCTATACAGAGAAACTCTGTCTTGAAAAAACAACAACAACAACAACAACAAAAAGATGAGTATGATTTAATGCTAACAGCAAGCATACTGTACCAGGTGACTGTACCAGGTGTCACATACCTGTAATTCCAGGTGTCACACACCTGTGATTCCAGGTGTCACACACCTGTAATTCCAGGTGTCATACACCTGTGATTCCAGCACTTGGCTAAGGAAAGAGTTGGGGCAAGTCATCTCTACCAATCCTGGCCTTTTGTGAAGATCTGTTCTTTCACATCAAAGACCCAACACAAAGATACCTTGTAAACGAGACAAACAAAAAGAGGGTGCAAAACGTAATTACAGCTATGTGCATCAGACGAGGTGCACACAGTACTGGATTATCTTCAAGCATCTTCAAATGATGCCATCCGCAACGACACTCTTCCAGTTTCTGAAATGTCATTTTCTTTAATGCAAAGAAGCAGTCTAACAGTCAAAGGGCACTTCATTATGTTCTGTTTCCTTCCTAAGAGGCCCTGTGGGTTGGACAGGTATCAAAGAAGGCCAAAGAACACTTCGGTAAGCTGATGTGTCCCAAGAAATGTGACACCACCTAGTCTGGCTCTGCATTCGCCAGGAAGACGCTGCCCTCCATGCACATGCGGGTCAGAGCTCCACTCACTGGAGATAGCATGTGCTCTGACAGACATGTGCTCCTTATGAGGAAAATGCAGAATGTTAAGCATACAGAAACACACCTGGACAAGCATGGGTCCTGTTTTTCTATTATGTTCCAAGTACAGAAAGCCAGCTTTCATGTCCAGAAGTAACACAGTTACCCTGTGTTCCATATTAAAAGCAGAAGAGCCACTCCCTTAAGAACTGGCCTCTCTGCAAGCCAGGGTCTGATGCATCATCTCTTCAACATAGTATATGCTGTGGCCTCTCTGAGCTGGGAACAGTCCTGGCTCTGCGAAGTATATCCTGATTACCTGAAATAAAAAAAAAGCTGGCTCCAACAATCCAAAATACAATAGAAGACCTCAGAAACCTGAAACTAGGATGCTCAGCCCTGCAGCGCTAGCTTCCCTACTGTTAATGCCCAAAGGCCTTAAAAGCAGCACTGTTTTTCTGAAAGTAGTAAAGAACTTACTGTATCTTCTTGTGACCTGAAGTGTGTGGTGGGTTGAATGAGAACAGCCCCCATTAGGCGTGTATGTTTAAATGTCTGGTCCCCAGTTAACAGAACTGTTTGGGAATAGATGTTGTGGTCTTGCTGAAGTGTGTCACCCTAGGGGTGGGCTTTGAGGCTTTAAAAGCCCACCACCAGCCCTAGTATCACATTCTTTGCCTGCAACTTGTGGATTATATGTGAGCTCTCAGCTACTGCTTCAATGCCATGCCTGCCTGTCTCCCACCATGACAATAATGAACTCATCCTCTGAAACTGCAAGCAAGCCCCCAATTAAATTCTTTATTTTATAAGTTGCTTTGGTCACAGTGTCTCTTCACAACAATAAAATAAAGACTATGACTGTTAGATGAAAGTGACTGTCCATGGACAGTTTTTTGTTGTTGTTGTTTTTTGTTTTTGTTTTTCGAGACAGGGTTTCTCTGTGTTGCCCTGGCTGTCCTGGAACTCACTCTGTAGACCAGGCTGGCCTCAAACTCAGAAATCCACCTGCCTCTGCCTCCCAAGTGCTGGGATTAAAGGCGTGAGCCACCACTGCCCATCGACAGTTCTGATGCTAATAATGACAACATGCTTTCCTATCCTGTTCTTCCATTAATGTCTTTATGCCTTCTGCCCCAGTTACATGGCAGTGAGAACATTTGAAAGTTCAGTGGCTTACCAAAGAAAGCAACTGGTAGCACAGCTAGCACTTTCTCTGCTCCAGTCACTATTATTTAATCACACACATATATTCTGTTTTTTTTTGTTTTGTTTTGTTTTGTTTTTTAATGTAGGTCTGCCTGGTGTAACTCTTTTCAGGCAGACCTATCTTTGAAACCTTGGATATAGCCACACCTGCCAGACACATGAAGAAGTATTGCTACTGTGGGCATCAGGCAGACCCTGGCTTCCATCCCTGAGAAGTGAGGAAGGACGAAAGAGAACCAAATGACCTCCGAGCCTCTCCTTAAAGGGGTTGGGTGTTCTAGAGCACAACCCCTGAGCCGCTCCTCAAGGAACCAGCAACTGTCTAAGTGGCAGGAGCCTCAGCTTCCTCCCTCTGGAAACATGGAAAACATCCTTGGAGCACAGGAGGGCCGGCATCAGTGGGAAGAGGGATGAGCCACCTCATTCATCACGATAAGCATCTCCCCAAGCCAAAACTCATGGCTGAGAAGTAGTGGGATCCAGGAGACGGTGAGCACACTACTCCCTTTACCCCTGAGATTCCCCAGCACAGGATTTTTATGGTGGCATCAGGCGCTGCACTAGGCACCACTGTAGTCTGCAGGGAGTCTTTCTCCCTCTTGGAATGAACCCGATACTGAAGGGAAGGTCTCTTTCCCTTCAAGGCCCCCGTCATGCTACTTTGGGTCTGATGCTGTGTCTCTATTGCTCCCCTATATTAAGCCCCGCTAGGACTCCGCCCCTTAATCCCCACAATGCTTTGACTGGGAGGCTTCCTGAGCCAACCTGCCGCTCATTTCTAAGTGGTTTCAAAATCAAATATGTGTTGTTCTGAGCCAGGGAGGGCAGCTATGTGGCCCAAGCTGGCCTCCCCTTTCAACTCTCTCTGCCTGTTTCCCAAGTGCTAGGATTGTAGGCATGAGCCACTGGGCCCAACTCAGATTCTATTTTAATATTATGGTTCGAATAAGAAATGTCCTCCATTGGCTCGCCTAAAGAACACTTGGGTCTCTGATAGCGTCACTGTCTGGGGGTGGGAGTTGTAGAACCTTGAGGAGGTGGACCCTTGCTGGAGGAATGATGGCTGTGCTCCACTTCCAGGTCACCTGCTGTCTTAGTTAGGGTTTCTATTGCTGTGAATAGACCCCATGACCATGGCAATTCTTATAAATGACAACATTTAATTGGGAGCTGGCTTACAGTTCAGAGATTTAATCCTCTGTCATCATCTTGAGAAGCACACAGTGCTGGAGAAGCAGCTAAAGAGTTCTCCGCCTGAATCTGTAAGCAGCAGGACACTGACACTGGGCTTGGCTTGAGCATCTGAAATCTCAGAGCCTGCCCCTAGTGACACGAGTCTCCAAAAGGGTCACATCTTCAAACGGGGCCACTCCCTGTGAGCCTGTGTGTGTGTGTGGGGGGGCACTCCCTGTGAGCCTGTGTGTGTGGGGGGGGCACTCCCTGTGAGCCTGGGTGGGGGGTGGGGGGGGGGGGGGACATGTCCACACACATGTTCCAGTCCATGCTGACATCTGCAGCCATCATCTCTCAGCCTCCTGCTCCCTCTGCCTGCCACTACGGCGCCACCACCATTTTGGACTTCCCTTCGGAACTATAGACTCAAATCAACTCTTCCTTCTATAGGTTGCCTCTGTTAGGGAATTTTATCTCGGGGGGGGGGGGGGAAGTAACCAATACTCAAAACTAAAAGTACTTTTGTTGTTGTTTTTTTAAACACTCTATGGATCACTGAGGATAAATTTTCCAGCTAGTAAGGGGTAGGAGGAGAGAAACTTACCTGAATTTTTTTTTTTTTTTAGTAAAGGGAAGTGTGTCTGACAGGCTAGGATTTATATCACAAAAAAAAAAAAAAAAAAGGAATGCAGGACACTGAAAACTCATCCGAGGCAGGGGGTGTAACAGGAGACGGGCAGGACATCCTAAATTCTCCATATGTGAACACCTGACCAATCAATAAACACCAGCATTGGCTGGGACAAATGTCTTATCTGCATGCATCATAAATTTTCCAAAATTGAAACTTAATACAAGTTTGTTTGCTGTCACTTGGACAATCAATAGTATTTCAAACTCCTCCAGGAGAGGAGGGAAAAACACAGTGCTGCCCATCCTGTCACACCACGGTTGGCTCTGGTTACTCAGTGAAATCAGCCCATTTCCTGCAGACTGGCGGTCCACAGGGCCCGGCTCCAACTCACTTCACCTCCTCACAACCCTGAGTTAGCTCAGCAGGCTACTGTACAGATGACCCCACAAGCCCGCCTACTGTCATTCATTCAGATAATACCACAAATGAAACTGCTTAGTACAGACATGTGGGTAGACGGAGGAGGAGGGGAGGGGGAGGGGGAGGGGGAGGGGGAGGCAGTTAGAGGTTGGTAATCTTTTTACTGTTCCTAAGGCTGGAGAAATGTAACTCTGCCCTTTTCGTTTTATACCTGAGAAAGAGGCTTATAAGATGTCCAAAAGTCTGACGTGGTGGTCACTGTTGGCTCCCGACACCCTTCCCATCCTTATGGCGGCTGTTGGCTCCCGACACCCTTCCCATCCTTTCTTCGAGAGCTTGTGGAGATGCACACAAGCATACACACTGGACCAGAGTTGGCCCCAGTTCTAAACCCAGCTCCATAACTGCTAGACATGAGAACATGGTGACTTTCCACTTTCTGTGGCTCCAGCTCCAGGAGCTCTAACACCCTCTTCCGGCCTCTGTGGTCACCAGGCGAGCACATGGTGCACAAACACAAAGGCAGGCAAAACACCCGTACATATAAAGTAAAACAAAATTTTAAAAATGAAGGAAAAGAGATGGAGGAGGGACCACGGGAGTGTGGGCGCACAGATACAAGAGACTGCAACAGAGGCAGAGACGTGAGTGACGTGAGAGACGTGAGTGACGTGAGAGACGTGAGTGACGTGGCGGCTCCTAGAAACTGAAGGGGTGAGGGCCAGAGCCTCCCCAGCGCACCTGCAAGGGCAGAGCCTGCCAACACCTTGGATGTGGACTTCTGGCCTTCAGAGCACTGGGGGTAACGTTTTTATTCTTTTGCATTAGTGAGAAGCTAATGTATGAACTGAAGTAAGAGGTGATGTTCACAGCCCACTGAGGTGTTAAAGGGGTAATACATTCGAGCCCACCATTTTATATTTTGTAACAAGCTGGATTTCCATCATCAAAAGTGACCATAAGAAAGCATCAGACACCAACATTCACGGACTCTGAAGGGTAAGCAGAACACGAAAGGCGCAGTGTCAGAGAGGACCACCAGGGCCAGCACCTTCACGCGCTGCTTCTCACCCTAAGAAACACAATCCAGTTAGGCTCCACAGCGCACTCATCCCAGCTCACCAGAGAACACAGGGGAGAGTTCTCTAGAATCTGAGCTCATGAATCTCTGAAAGCGGCATGTGCCGGTATCTCGTTGAGGAGTAGGTATTTCTCCCCAGGTTTAAGGGTGTTTCCTTCGATTCACAGGAATGACTAAACGCAGCAACCTTCCAAAGAAATGAATGGGAAAGCCAACAGGGAGTACGCGCCGCAGAATTGTATTCAGTGAATAATGACAGTGTCTCTGCAGGGAAGATCTCTTCAGGGACCAATATCAGGACACATTTATACTCTCTGTATACACGAAAGACCTCAGCCATGTGGGAAATAAAATTAAAAAAAAAAAAAAAAAGGTATGTGTTCTTCACCTGGTGATCTGATGCTCAGAGCCATTACCTCAGAGGCAGGAACAATGGACTGTAAAATGGTCCTTTGTAAACAAGCTGTTAGTCAAGCCAGCACCAAGGCAAGGAGCCATGCATGACGAGCTCTGTGGTGGCCATTCTCCCAGCTACTCCCTCACACAGTCGGTGCACAGGCTACACAGCTCTGTCACCCCTCCCTACCAGGGCTTTGTTTCCAAGGCCATGCGCTCACTCCAGAGATGACCCTGTAAGGGATTATCCTGACTTCCTTCCGTGACGGACTATAATGTGGAATGTAAGCCAAATAAACCCTTTCCTCCCCGATTTGCATTTTGGTCATGGTGTTTCACCTCAGCCAGAGAAACCCTGAGACAAGTTGGTACCATCATAGTTGGGTATTGCTAGGACAGACCTGACCATGTTTTGGGGAGGATTGTGGAAGGACTCTGGGACTCTGGGCTAGAGAATCATTGAGTGTTGAGAGCCCAGTGAGCTTCCATAGGAGCTTGCAAGGTAAGAATGCTGAGAGCCCTGGCTTTCATTAAATTGAATTAAGAGTCTGTTGTTAGGTGTTGCTAGGGCCGAGGAATCAGCCGCGGTTAACAAGAGACCTTCGCTTTGCTGGGATACCTGATGCTTGGTCGGCTAGACCTGAGAAATTCTTGGTGTTCAGAGGAGACCAGCAACACTGAGGTGACATCCTCAGAGTCAGCAGGCAGAAGCTGTGTTCCAGAGGCAGCCGTGGTTGTGCCTCATGCTCACAGCCAAACTTGATAGTGTAAGAATCAGCCAGGTGGAACTGGTCTTGAAGGAAAGAGGGAGTCGCGGAGAGCAGCTGATACTTGGCACTGTAAGAGGCCGGGAGAGGCCACTGGTGAAGGTGCGGTCATAGCAATTGAAGGCCCAGGATTTTTTTTTTAATACTTATTTATTTAATATACACTATAGCTGTCTTCGGACACACCATAGGAGGGCATCAGATCCCATTACAGATGGCTGTGAGCCACCATGTGGTTGCTGGGCATTGAACTCAGGACCTTTGCAAGAGCAGTCAGTGCTCTTAACTTCTGAGCCATCTCTCCAGCCCAAGATTAAAGGGGTCATTCAGAGAAGTTGAGGCTTGGTACTATGAGAAGCTGGTACTACGTGAAATGGCAGGCCAATTGCAGAAGACCCCAGCATTTTGGAGATGCACTGCCATGGGCTAAGTATCGAAGAACAGCAGCAGTGGTGGAGTGGAGCCTGCCTGAGCTTAGAAGGCAAGCTGTGTGTGATGCAGAGCAGGGAGCCAGATAAGCGACCCAAGCCCCTTGGGAGGAGCCCAGAAGACGGTGAGTGAAGTGCAGACATTGGATATTCTGTTAGCTAAACTAATAGAATGGGTTTCACTCGTAGTACTTTTGCTTTGTTCAGATTGTGACCGTGCCTGGTTCTTCCCTCTTGAAGTACAAAATCAATTGATTTTACAGTTACGAGACTTTTTAACTTTAAAAAAAAAAATTGGAGGGTTTACAGAGGATTTGGATTTTAAAAGAGTGTTTACTTTTTTTTTTGTTTTTTTTGGTTTTGTTTTTTTCGAGGCAGGGTTTCTCTGTGTAGCCCTGGCTGTCCTGGAACTCACTCTGTAGACCAGGCTGGCCTCAAACTCAGAAATCCGCCTGCCTCTGCCTCCCAAGTGCTGGGACTAAAGGCGTGCGCCACCACCACCCGGCAAGAGTGTTTACTTTTAAAGAGACAACTTATAAAGCATTTGAATTAGTAAGACCTCAGGACTTTTTAAGTTTGTAAACCATTGTCACCTGAAGGAAGAGAACCCCAATGGGGAAAGGCAAGAACAGGTTCCTGCTGGTTGTCCGATGTGCAGCAATGCACATAAATGAAAGCAAATATATGAAAATGTATTTTTAAAAAATTAAAGCTATTTGGGGCCAATCGTGCTAAGTTCCATCACCTTCTCATGTGTATGCACTTCCTGCCTATAGAGGACTGACCGGGCTGTATAGATTTTCAAGGTTCTTCATGAGAAATTAGCACAAATTCAGTGGCTTAAATCAACAGAAATTTCTTCTCTTCCATTCTGGAGTGCAGAACTCTGAAAGCAAGGTGTCAGCAGGCCCTGCTCCCACTCCATGCTAAGAGTGCCCCAGCACTCCTCAACCTGCGGGGATAGCATCCCTGGTCACATGGCTTTTGCTTCTACATTATGTGTCAGAATCCCCCACACTGTCACCTGAGCAGGGCAAAAGCAAGATCTGTTCTTATCCATCTGTCCAACCAGCACCTCACTACAACACATATGGATAATAAGGGGCGCAATGACGGATGTTTGTCAGATAAAATGCAGATGGATCTGCATCACGCCCAGGACCCATACAGCGGAGGCTGCTATGACAGATAGCATTCTGGAAGACCACATACCGGGGAGATTCAACTTCTGAGGATAACATTTTAGGCACAGGTGACTCAGTAAACATTCTAACTTAAACCTCTCTGAGTGCTTCAGGACCCACAGACTGGGAAAGTCAGACAGACACTCACTGTCTATAGCACCATCAATCAGAAGTAAATGGCCTCCTCAATGGCACCCTCTTCTGCTCTGTGGAGAGCAGAAGACAAAGGCCTCATTCAGGGGCATTCAGACTGAATTACTATTTTCACTTAAACCCTCCTCACAGACAGAGCTGTCAGCTGCGGCAGCCAGCCTGGAGAAGGACTAATGCTCTCCAGCAAAGTTGTTCAAACATCCAGACAGCCAACCCAAGGGGCTTGGCACTGTCTCCTGTGCAGCTCCGAAGCACTCAAACCTCTCTGGAGGTGTGCACTGAGCATGTACAATCTGCTCTGGTCCCAGCACCAGGGAGAAGGCAATATGCTCCATGGTGAAAGGGAAGGGCTGTGGGTCCCCACCAAGCCTATCGGTCAACCCACAGTCACAAGTCCCCACCCGTAGGGTAGGCTCCAAGCTGTGGGTTGAAGCTCACTTGTAAGCCAATGAAATGAGCTAATAGGTCACACACAGCATTTTCAAGAATGAGATTGGGAAACAGAACACACTGCTCACTGGAAAGCATCCGTTTTACTTTGTGTCAACACATATATATATAATACTCCCACTACGTAAAAGCCATTCCTCACAGTGGGTCATGGGCAACTTTGAAAGCCACTGTTCTTGAGAAAACTCAAGTATTCAATTCAAACACAATAAGAATATAGCACGTATTTATTTCATTGCATAACGTCAATGATTATCCAAAGTACTTGAACAATGCCTGAAAATCAAGTCAGTCTCTCCCAAGTATGTCTCCAGAGCCCTATTTTGCATTTTCAAAGACATGAAAACTGTTTTAGATGAGAACCCAACAGACTGGACATCCTTTGAATCATCTACCTGAGTCTCTCATAGATACACTCATGGGTTTGAATGTCCATGACTGCTCTTGTGCTTTCTGTCGAGTGATGGAGATGGGCAGGCTGTCCACCGAGAACAAAACATAAGCTTGCCTCTTGCGCCATCACTGCACTGGACACAGCTGAAGGTCACACTGGGTCACGCCTGGGGTGCAGAGGGTTCTCGCACAGTAGGTCCTGGGCGAGAACTGATGCACAGCAAGCAGCGATCCTGCCTCTCTGTGTACACCGATCTAGACAAGTTCATCATAGCAAATGTAAAGGCGAATACAATAAAGTATTATTTTTACACCTCACAAAATAAAGGGGCTAGCTTATCATTTTATAATTTATTTAATTTCATACCATTTTCCTGTCGCAGGTTGCTGATGAAGATTTCTTTCCTTTGATATGTCTAGAAATTAAACTGAGCCAGGTATGGTGGCACACACCTTGAATCCCAGCTTTTGGGAGGCAGAGACAGAAGCAGAAGGACC
>JADRCD010181534.1:0-18918 GCA_019843815.1 Montemys delectorum
CCTGCAGTTCCTCTATGCCAGACCAACATTCAGCAGGATCATTTCCAGCTTTCTTATTGCTCCACGAGTTTTCACTAATGTCAAAACACATGTGACATTGTAGAGATTAAACCCCCTTCAAAAGATACCCATAAAATCATCCTGTAGCTTAATTCTACCTGGAATATATTCCAGTGCAATTTTCCTCTGGCTACAGGTGTTGAACTTCACATTAACATCGACACTTTGGAATAGACTCAGAAAGAGAAACAACCCAGGATTCATTGCTTATGCCGGCCTCATTTCAGACCCCAGAGAAAGGGATCGTGGAACTGATTCAAGACAGTTATTCCTTAATTTTGTCACAAATCCTTTTCTGCCTTCCAGCATTCAATATCAATATGTCACCCTGAATTATTTCATTAAGTACTTCATTGCCTATGTAATCTGTTTGTCTTTGAAGACAAGCTTTAGATCTACCTGAATATGCCTGCAAGCTTTTCCCCTCAAAGGTCACCTGCTGGCTCTTACGCTGGAAGCTCTATGCATTCTTTTCTTCTCCCCCTCATAAATATATATTGCAATTGCCACTGTTATTAAAGAAAAATTATCCTTTGGTCCTTAGCGATCCACCATGCGCTGCCCACCCTTCATTCTTACCCTGACCTTGCTCACACAGAAAGACAAGAAGACAACCTTAAGTGACAAGGAGACAAATTCCATTTTGTTGGGAACTGCCTTTTCAATTATTTCTCTCTTCTCGATTTCTCCTTGCTGACCTGGTCCAAGCTGTTGCTTTGACAGGGGTCTCTAACCTCTAAATTAAAATATGTAAATTGTTATGCTTCCTGCACCAGGACCAATAGAGTCTGTGCATTATACTTGCAAAAGATCATTCTATTCTGTTTTATACTGGGAAAATATCATCACCTACTTCTGCCATTTCCTATTATGAAAAAAAAATGATGCCTTGCAGACTGCTTTAGTACTAGAAATATATTTCTGCATCATATATTTCTATTTTAGAAATGAAAGATTATTAGTTGCTGTGGCCCATCTTGTGTCACAAGGAAAATTTATACAGCTACAGCCACATACTCCCAAAGACTTGTGGGTACATTTTTAAATGTCTCAATCTTGAGATGGAGCTTATTTAATTTGAAACATAACTATATTTTTATTCACTTAGATTTTACTTAACAGACAGCACATTTAGAACAAGTACTAGTATTGCACTATCTTTCTGTCCCTCCTTGATTTAATTCTTAGGACTAAGATGTATCTTTCCCAGGCACCTGGCTCAGTCTGTACTGTTTCAAGCAAAAACAAGTTATCTTCAAGATCATGCTAAGTACTTTATCCTGTGTGTGGATACAATATTTTCCCTGTCAACTCAGAAAGTTCTCTTCCTTCACCCCATAAAAAACTTTGCTGTATAAAGATCCACTGAGATGACAAATAAACGGCCTAGGGCTTATCTCCGATGTTTGTGATAGTTCCTAGAGATAACTGAATGATTATAGGTTGTCTAAATTCCAAATTTTGTGTGGAAGCTCTTTTATGGGATTCATCTGTCAATGAGAGAGATGGAAATGACAAATAAAACTGTTGTTAAAATCAATGTTTGTTGCTTTGGGATACATTTCCTATTCTCTATTTTTGTCAAAACCTAGTTGTTTTAGACAAGTCTTCATTAAACTCAATCTCTCTCTCTCTCTCTCTCTCTCTCTCTCTCTCTCTCTCTCTCTGCATATGTGGTGGTGGTGGTGGTGGTGGTGGTGGTGTGTGTGTGTGCATGCGCATGTCTATATGTGCATGTCTGTAGAGAGCAAAAGATAACTTCAGGTGTTATTCTTTTTCAGAAGCCATTCACCATTAGCATTTTTGGTTTTTTCTTTTTTTGGCTTTTTTGTTTTGTTTTGTTTTGTTTTAATTGATACAAGGTATCTCAGTGGCCCTGAGCTCACCTACCTCTCTAGGTAGCTCTAGATATCCACTTGCCTCTCTTTCCTGAGCACTGGGAGTATAGACGTATGCAACCCTGTCTGTCTCTTTATGTTAATTCTTGGAATTAAGCTTAGGTTGTTGTTAATGTAAGGCAAGTAATTTACCAACTGAGCTATTTCATCAATCCCAATAGTAAACTTTTAATCAATCTTCAAAGTGTAAGCATAGGTATGGAATATCATTAAGGAAAACATAAGTTTAAATTTTCACATGGTATAAACCATGGGCAAAGATATGAGTTCCACTTGGAGCTCATATACAGCACACCAAATCTTTTGGCAGGATCAGGCTATGCACAAACTATGTAACTAACCTATCTAGACCTTGTTATAGACACATATAAGATTACATATTGCAAGTCTGTAGACATTAGGACTGATACAAAATTTCTGGTCAGTCACTTTGACTTAAACATGTCAAAAGAAGATTGACAGTTATCAGTCACAAAAGCAGTGGTCCATTAGGGAACATATAGGGTAAAAATCCTTAATCCCTGTATTTAATGGACACCATAGTATGGACTGACAAGGTGGGAGAAGTCATTTGAAGCCTAAGGAAAGAACGCCCAGGAAGGAACAGGGAAGCAAACAGCTGCTGCCCATTACTGTAGAGGGAGGCCACCCAAGCATATGCTGGAGGCCCACTAATCTTTGAGTGCTGAGAAGAAGCTGGGATGCTCTTCTTTCATTTGATTGGTTTTCATTTCCACAAAGTTACAAAATGCATCCCTTAGTTACAGTGTTCCAAAAGACAGAAGTGGGCTGTAGGCTAACATGTAGATTTGTCCTCATCTTTATTTATGTATGTGTGTATGGCTGTCTGTGCAGGTGTGTATATCACAAATGTGGAGGTGACTGTGGATTCCAGTCCAGAATATTAGATCCCCCAGATCTGGTGTTACAAGAGGTTATGAGTTGTCAAACATGGATGCTTGGAACTAAACACTGGCCCTCTAGAGAGCACCAGACATTTTTAACCACCAAGTCAAACAAACTTCTGGCTTAAGGCTTTTAGGGTTTTTTTCCTGTTGTCTGTTTGTTGTTTTGTTTTGTTTTGTTTTACAAAAAGAAGCAGAAATAAAAATCCCCCATTTTTCTCGCTTTACCTGCTCTGTCTTCCGTTTTCAGCATTCTCGGGTGTTAGTGTTTGCATAAGGAGGCTCAGTCACTTCTCTATAGTTCCTCCCTCCAGGAAAGCATGGGATCACAAGCTTGTGGTAGAGGAAGATGGATAAGAGGGAGCAGGATAAGGAGGGAGAACCAGAAGGCTGAGGACAAACTGAATTCCACATACCGGTATGTGACTGTGGAGTGTGTGAGCACACACGTGTGCTGATTATGTGAAGCACTGAAGCTCATTTATGAATTACTAGAGGCAACAGAGCAGTAAGCAAATCAATCATAGAATGTAATGGAGTGGATTAACTCAGAGTCAGAGACATGATGTCTTGCTGAATAAAACAGTTACAAAAAGCGAAACAGTAACAGAGGAGCAAGATGCTGCCACATGGAGTGTTTCCTACAAAGAACAACAAAGGGTGAGTGAACTGAAGTGCACACAGTACAAAAAATGTATGCTCTTTGCTCTGTGCTAATAGCACATGCGTGCCAGAGATTGGATTTTTTCTAAACCTTGTGTGAATGGGGTAAAGAAAAATGCCAAAAATTTAAAGAATGAAAGTTTGGGAGAGGGAGATACCATGATCCTTTGAAGAATTCTTTCTCTACTTGGAAGGTGCTGACTCAGAACATTCTTACTTGATAGTTCAGACTGTCTGGGGAACATTTGAAAAAGAGAGAGTTCTGTCAATACAAAGTGTCCCTTGCAACTCTAAGTCTCTATACTTATAAAACAACTTCTTGGAAGGAAAAATAGTTTTACCTTCTCATTGAGCTATGTCTTCCTTTGAATTGTTTTTACTTAAAACAGCCCCTTTAACACAAAAGTAAATCTTACATTGCTAGAAATTAACATTTTAATTCTGGTTGATGGTGTCATAGTATAAGCATACAGGATTGCAATCACACAGATCACTTGGTTTGGGGGGAAAGAGTTCGCTAATTAAGGAAATGTCAATAGTAAAAGGCATCTATGGAGAACAAATATTTAGGTTTGAAGACTGTAAAAGTCATTACTTTTAAAATATCTGCAAACTAACGGCACTACTATTAAGTAACCTGTCTTACTGAATTTATGTATTTTTTTGTCACATAGGCTGAAGTGCATATGTGGAGGTTACATTACAATTTTCGGGAGTCCATTTTCTCCTTTTACCATTGGTCCAAACATTGTACTAAGGTTGTCATGCTTGGCAGCAAGCACCTTTACCCATGGAAACATTCTGGGCTCCTTTTCTCCTTATTAAATGCAGACATTATTATAAGCAGCTATGAAATTTACAGCGGGCTAGGAGTTTGTGTGAGCTGTTGGATGATAGGTTCTCGCAGGTGAGGTGCTAGGACTGTGCCACAGGGGTCTCAGTGGGAAGAGGGTTTCCCTGGAAAAGCAGGAGCTCGGGGTGGCATGCAAAGGCAGCATGGAGGGGCGTTGCTGTCTACACAATGCCAACACCAGCAGGAATGACATTCAATGTCTTTCTAAAATCAATTCACCAGCAGGATAGATGAGCACAGGCTTGCAATTTGCAGGTTCTAATATTTTCCCCTGAGAAAAATGAAGGCTATAAAAACTTTTTAAAATGTAATTTTACTTTCAGTGTTATATCTGTCAAGAGAGGCTATATTGTTTAATGAGCAGGCTAAGTTGCTCTAACTGAGATACCCAATGCAAGGCTTTAATAGGATTGGAGTTTATGTCTCTATGACACATTGGCTGTAGGGAAATGGATCTCAGATGACAGCTTTACCACAGAGAAAATGGGAAGGCAGGCCAAGGTCTCAGACCTCTCTGGAGGACTTGAGCTATTCTAGCCTTGAAAAGAATCTACTCATGTGGCACCTAAGTTACAGGACAAAGCAGAACATATATATAGTCCCTATCTTTTGAAAAGAAAAAAAAAAAAACTAAGAATTTGCTTAAGTGTGAAGAAAAAGAAATTCATAGAAAGCCAATAAGTACTTCCTTCAATTTGACATCTGGGACTGCTAATCTTGGTTGTAGCTTGATTGCATCTAACCAGAAACGAACAGGATAGGCATTCCTGTGAAAGATTTTCACAGACTATCTGAAGAAGGAAGATTTACTCTAGATCTGGGCCGTCCCGTCTGTGGCAGTCCAAGTTAAAGGATATGGAAGAAAGGGCCAGGTCTTTGCCTGCTCAGCCTCATAATCCCTGGGAATTCTATCCTGGGGCTGGGCCTTGATGTGACTCCCAATTCTTCAGGACTCCAACAGTACTTCGCCAGGAATCTGTTGAGTCTCCAAGTACCAGATTGGGGCCGCTGAAATGTCCAGCCTCATAAAATAAACAAATACAAGATTCTTGGCCTTTCTGTGGGGAGATAGCCATGTTTGTACTGGGACAGCAAACTTATTAGCCAGCCTAATAAACCCTCTTTTAATTTTACACACACACACACACACACACACACACACACACTCACACACACACACTCACACACACACACACTCACACACACACATACACACACACTCACACACACACACTCACACACACACACACATATATATGTATGTGTGTGTGTGTATATGTATATGTGTGTACATATATACATAGTACACATTATATATATACATATATGTGTATATATATATACGTATATATATATATATACGTATATATATATATACAGCGTGTCATTTCTGTTCCTTTAAATAATTCTGACTAGTATACCATCTAACTGACTGTTTTAAATTTACACAGAAAAAAATACCTGTACTCATTTATATAGTGCAACAAGATGTTTTTATGTAGGCACACAATGTACAATAACTAAATTAAGCCATGCTACGTAGCAACTGATATTCATGGAATGAATGACTATCATTTATATGACATTTATTTAAAGTACAGAAAAATACTACTGGTTCTATTTCAAGTTAAATTAAGTTTTGTTTTGTTTTTTTTTAAAATAGTGTATGCCCTTATTTTAAGAGCTGTGTGAGTAGGAGGTGGGTAGTGTATTGAGTTTGTGTGTGAGCACAATCTGCGAATGTCAAAGGACAACCTGAGTGTCCTTAGGTGTGGGCAGCCTTCTCTACTTTGAGACAGATTAACTTTGTTCACTGTTGTTTACACAAGATTAGTTGGCCTTGGAGCTCCAAGGGATTCTTCAGTCCCCACTGCCCCATTGCAGAACAGGAGCACTGGCTATGTGCTCCAATGTCTAGATGCATGTGGGTTCTGGAGATCTGTACAGAGGTCTACATTTGTGTGGCGAGCTCTTTCCTACTAATTCATCACTCCAGTTCTGGTTTGTACTTTTAGTGTTTTGTTTCATTTTGTTTTTTACTAAGAATCATTTATAATATTTATATGTTTTTGTTACTCATGAAGGAAATATATTGTCAGTTGGGAGGAGAGAAAACATTTTGTATTTTAAGAAATGTCTCAAGTTAAGGAGGAAGTAAAATAAGCAAACAAAAGTTTGCCAGATATTTGAAAATAACTCCATATATACAGCCACTCAAATGTCTAATGAGGGAGAAATCCAGCAATACTCGGTCACCTGCTATTGGCCATAGGGGGTCTCCTGCACTTTCCTTCTTTCTTTTGCAAGCTAACTGCCTTGCTTTTGCTCTTGCTGGGAGTACTTGACATGTGTTTGCTTTCCTGGCAGTTTAACTAGACTGTCAACCTCAGACACTGTATCATATCACTGTTGATATTCCTGAGTATCTGGTAAAGACACAGTCGCTTAATTAATTCAGAGCAAGGGTAGTAATAATTAAATATCACAATCCATTTAAAGAAGGGGAGCAGTAAGTGATTTTTTTCCCTTTATCAGACCATGTTTAAATTAGCTATGTTCATTTTCCCATTTGTCAGCTAGCCTGAATTGAGAATTCTGTTCACTAAATTTTAGTCATTAGATAAACATTATGCACCACCCTGCCATAGGCTTTCAAATATGCTTATTTATATGCAGCCTTTGGGCTTCTCAAAACTATTATAGATGTAAGATGACCTAGAGGTGCCCAGATTTTCTCTGAGGAGTGGAGATATCTGCCTCATCTAAGTAATATTAGGGCAACAATTTATTTAAGTTTTGATGTGGAAGAGCTAACATAATTGCACATAAGCTATTATTATCAAAATCCAAATAAAGACAATCCAAGAAAATAATAAATACCTAATATAAGATAAATCATCAAAGCTTGCTCTAAAATGCCCTTTGTAACTTCAATTAGCTTATTTTTCTAGTGCTTATTTTTAAAAATCACTCATGGCTGTCACTGATGTGTCTTAACAACACAATGCACTTCTCACATCTCATTTTGTCTAACGGTATGTTCAATCCATCTCTTTGAAGTAATTAACATAATCACTAACATTATAAGATCATTTTCCTCACTCCAAATAAATGACCATCCAACTGGTGTCTATTCTCTTCATCCACAAATGCTTAACTAGTTCATTATCATCCAAGTGACTATAGGGAAATGCTGTGCATGAGAAGAAGGGAATAAAGACTCCTGCCCCCCACCAGGAAGATGAAATTCAAGAATCAATTCCCTCTAAAGTATCTACATGTCAAGAAGCACATGGAATGCACTGAAAATACAATCAAATGCAATATGAAATCTGAAGGTCATGAAAGTCTTCCCTAAAATTTGATTTTTATTTCAGTGGGTTTTAAAAATATGAGTATGGCTTATATTTTGCATATAAGTTGGTTTAAATAGTATTTTATAGTATATCTTATAAAAAATAATATATGTGCTATAAAACCATGTCATTTATCAAAGAGTCTTGAAATATAATACACACATAAATATTAGAGGCATTTTAATTTTAGTGAGTCTAAGTTTTAATTAAGTCTGATTATAGCTTTTGTTCTCAATAAACACTAACTTCAAAATGGTTCTCAATTTAAATATCCACTTAATAAAAATATTCATACAGGCGTAACATTTCTTTTTTATGATTGTTATTTTTTTTTACTTCATGTCCTGATCTTTCCTTCCCCTCCCTACTCTCTCAGTCTTACCCTCTTCCCTCCCCTCCCTCCATCCACTGCTCATCCCCTTTTCCTCAGAAAAAGAAGGCCTCACATACTAATCAACCAGCCTTGGCATATTAAGTTGCAGGCAGACTAGGCATATCTTCTTCTATTGAGGTTAGACAAGACAGCTCAGTTAGGAAAAAGGGATCTAAAGGCAGGCTATATAGTCAGAGACATCTCTGCTGCCCTTTAGGAGTCCCACATAAAGACCCACCTGCAGAAATGTTATCTATATTCACTGGCCTAGGTTTATCTCATGCATGTTCTCTGCTTGGCAGTTCCAATAAATGAGCTTCTGTGGGCCCAGATTGATGGATTTTGTAGGTTTTCTTTTGGTGTCCTTGACTCATCTGGTTCCTTCAATGCTTCCTCTGCCTTTTCCACAGGATTCCTCAAGTTCCATTTAATTTTAGCTGTGCATCTTTGCGTCAGTTTCCATCAACTACTCTGTGAAGCCTCTCTGATGATAATTATACTAGGTTCCTGCCTGCAAGTATAGCAGAATAAAACTAATAGTGTCAGCAATGGGCCCATCTCATGGCATGGATCTCAAGATGGGCCAGTCATTAGTTGTCCCTTCCCTCAAATTCTGCTCCATCTTTACCCCTGCATATCTTGTGAGCAGGAAAAATTGTGGGTCTAAGGTTTTGTTGCTGGATTGGTGTCCTGATTCCTCCATTGGAAATTTTTGCCTGGTGTATAAGTCAGGGTTCTCTAGAGTCACAGGACTTATAGGTAGTCTCTATATAGTAAGGGAATTTGTTGATAACTTACAGTCTATAGTTCAACTCCCCAACAATGGTCACCAGTAGCTGTGGATGGAAGGCCAAAGATCTAGCAGTTGCTCAGTTCCACAAGGCAAACAGGCGAAGACGAGTCTTCCTTCTTCCAACATCCTTATGTAGGTCTCCAGCAGAAGGTATAGGCCAGATTAAAGATGTGTACCACCACGCTTGGATCCAGGACTTGCTTTGTCCCAGATGACCTGGAACTCAGAGATCTCATTGCTTTAGTCTGCTGGGGATTCACAGATCTCCATGCCAAGATCCAGGTCAGAAATTTGTATCTCCCAGCCTCAAGATTAGAATCAGAGGTGAGCCTTCCAATTCTGGATTATAGTTCATTCCAGATATAGTCAAGCTGACAACCAGGAATAGACACTATACCTAGTAACAAGAGATAGCCAGTTCAGTCTCTGTATCCCCCACTGCTAGAAAACTTAGCTAGGGCCATCTGCAAAGATTCCTGGAACTTTTTATTGTGCTAAGTTTCTAGCTGGTTTCTGAAATCCCTCCATCCAGTTGTCTCTTCAAGTACTCTCTCCCATTCCTCTGTTCTCCCCCTCCTACACTTCATCCCTCTCATTCCCATATCCAACTTCTCCCCACCTAGTCCACTCCCTCTGTCCACCTTCTATGTCTAATATATTTTTTGCTTCTCAGTGAGATTCAAGTGTCCCCCCATGAGCCCTTCTTGTTACTTAGCTTTTTTGAGTCTGTGTTTTGTAGTGTGGCTATCCTGTATTTTATGACTAACAGCCATATATACCATGTTTATCTTAATGTGTCTGGGTTACCTCACTCATGATAATCCATTTTAATTGCATCTATTTGCCTGCAATTTCATGATATCATTGCTTTTAATGGTTGAGTAATACTTCATTGTGTACATGTACTATATTTTCTTTATCCATTCTTTTGTTGAGGGACATCTAGGTTGTTTCTAGTTTCTAGCTATTGTGAATAAAACTGCAATGGATATAGTTGAGCAGGTGTTTTTGTAGTGTAGTAGATTGCTTTTTGATAAGTGCCCAGGAGTGGTAAAACAGGATCTTGAGGTGCAACTATTGCAAATTTTCTGAGAAACTACTAAATTGATTTCCAAAGTGTACAGTTTTGAACAATAAAGTAATAGAGAGTATTCTTCTTACTATAGACCCTTGTCAGCCTGAGCTGTCATTTGAGATTTTGGTTTTAGTCATTCTGATGGTTGAAGGATGGAATATCTGAGTTGTTCTGATTTGCATTTTTCTGATGGCTAAGGATGCTGAGTAGTTCTTTGAATGATTCTTGGCCATTAGAGATTTCTTTCTTGAGATTTCTCTGTTTAGATCTGTCCTGCATGTTTTAATTAGGTTATTTGGTTTGTTGATGTCTAGTTTCTTCAGTTCTTCGTATGTAATGGATGCCAGCCCTCTGACCTTGAATAGTTGGTGAAAATCTTTTTCCACTTTGTAGGCTGCTACTATGTCCTCCTAACAGTGTCCTTTGCCTTACAGAAGCTTTTCAGTTTCATGAGGCTTCGTTTATTAATTGTTGATCTTAGTTTCTGAGCTGCTGGTGATCTATTCAAGAAGTTGTCTTCTGTGCCAATGCATTCAAGGCTATTCCTCACTTTCTCTTCTATCAGATTTAGTGTATGCAGTTTTATGTTGAAGCATTTGATCCACTTGGAGTTGATTTTTCAAAAGAATGATAGATATGGATCAATTTGCATTCTTATACACATAGACATCCAATTAGACCAGCACCATTTATTGAAGATGCTATCTTTTTTTCCACTGCATACTTTTCAACCCTTTATCAAATGTGAAGTGTCCATGGGTATGTAGATTTACTTCTGGATATTCCTTTCCATTTTGTCTGTCTACCTGACTGTTTTTATGCAATGACTATGAGTTTTTTTATTACTGTTTCCTGTAGTGAAGCTTGAAATCAGGGATAGTGGTACCTTTAGAAATTCTTTTATTGTACACGATCGTTTTAACTATCTTGTGTTTTTTAAATTTTCCCATGAAGTTGAGTATTGTACTTGCACGGTCTGTAAAGAATTCTATTAGAATTTGAAGGCAATTGTGTTGAGTCTGTAGATTGCCTTAGTTAGGATGGTCATTTTTATTAGGGTAATGCTACTAATCCATGAGCATGGGTGACCTTTTAAGCTGTTGATATCTTCTTCAGTTTCTTTCTTTGAATATGTGAAGTTCTTGTAATACAGGTCTTGCATTGCTTGATGAGAGTTTCACCAACATATTTGGCTATTATTTGTGGCTGTTATGCAAGGTCTTGTTTCCCTTTTTCTTTCTCAGCCCTTTTATTGTTGTATTGTTTATTGTTGTTCTTTTGAGTTAATTTTGTATCCAGTCACTTTGGTGAAGATGTTTATCAGCTCTAGAGATTTCCTGGTAAAAGTTTTGGTGTCATGTATGTATACTATCATATTATCTAGGGAAAAGTACTTTGGGTTCTTACTTTCCAATTTCTAGCTAAAACTTCAAATACTATATTGAAGGGATAAGGAGAGAGTAGACACTCTTGTTTTGTCCTTAATTTTAGTAGAATTGTTTCAAATTCTTCTCTATTTAATTTGATACTGATTATCAGGCTGCTACATATTGCCTTTATTGTGTTGAAATATGTGCCTGGTATTCTAATCTCTCCAAGACATTATCATTAAGAATGTTGGATTTTGTCAAAGTTTTTTTCAGTATCTAATGAGATTATCACAGTTTTTTCTTTAAGTTTGTTTATATAGTGGATATCATTAATAGAATTTTTTTATTGAAACATCTCTGCATCTTTGAGATGAAGCACAGTTGATAATGGTGGATGGTAATTTGGGTGTGATCTTGTATTTGGTTTGGGAGTAATTTATTGAGTATTTTTACATCAATGTTCACAAGGGAAAGTGGTTTGAAATTCTCTTTCTTCTTTGAGTCTTTGTGTGGTTTAAGCAGCAGGTGACTGGGGACTCATAAAATGAATTTGTCATTGTTCCTTCTATTTTTATTTTGTAGAATAATTTGAGAGATATTAGTATTAGCTCTTCTTTAAATGTCTGGTAGAATTCTGCACTAAAAACCATTTGGCACTTGTCTTTTTCTTGGTTGGGAGACTTAATGACTGGCTTCTATTTTCTTAAATGTTATAAATCTATTTAGATAACTTACCTTTTCTTGATTTATCTTTGGTATGTGGTATTTATAAAGAAAATTATCCCATTGTTTAGATTTTCTAATTTTGTGGAATAATGTTTGATTTTCAGTAAGACCCAATGATTCTTTGAACTTCTTCGGGATCTGTTTTTATGTCCCCCTTTTCATTTCTGATTTTGTTAATTTGGATGCTCCCCTCTGCTTTTTATTTAGTGTGGCTAAGGATTTGTCTATCTTGATGATATTCTCAAAGAACTAGCTCTTGGCTTCATTGATTCTTTGTATTGTTCTCTTTGTTTCTATTTTATTGATTCCAGCCCTGAATTTGATTATTTCCTGGCATCTACCCTCTTGGGTATGTTTGCTTGTTTGTTGTTCTAGAGCTTTTGGGTCTGCTGTAAAGGCAATAGTATGAGATTTCAGTAATATCTTTATGAAGAAAGTTAGCGATATAAACTATCCTCTTAGCACTGCTTTCATTATGTCCCTTAAGTTTATGTATGTTATGCTTTCACTGAAGTCTAGAAATTCTTTTTTCTTCCTTCCTTCCTTCCTTCTTTCCTTCCTCTCTCTCTTTTTTCTCTCTCTCTCTTTCTTTCTTCCTTCTTTCCTTTCTTTCTTTCTTTCTTTCTTTCTTTCTTTCTTTCTTTCTTTCTTTCATTCTTCCTTTCTTTCTTTCTTTCCTTCTTCTTTGACTCAGTGGTTCTTGAGTAAAGTTCTTAAGTTTCCATGAGTTTATAGGTTCTCTGGTTTTTCATTTGTTGAAATGTAGTTTTAATTTTCTTATATTTACTGAAACTTGCTTTGTGACTGAGTATATTATTTAACATTTTCTATTTCATGAAATTAAATGAATATAAAACATTTTATGTATATTCATTCAGTTGTATTAAAATCTCTTGTTAGGATGTGGCTTTATTGATTTTTCAGTTATGCAAGTGTATTATATGTTGCATGTAATTGTAAAAACAGTCCACACTGATGCTAGCTATACTCTAGTAATGCAGTCTCCCCTCCCCCATTGGGAGCTACAAGCCTAGGTCTTCTCTGTTTCTTGTGGTTTGCCTGCCTCCAAACTTCCCAGCCATTTGCCCCCTGTGGCTAGCTGTCACAAATCCCTATTACCCAGTAAAATCAAAATTCCAGAAGCTTATAATTTATCAGTAAGATTTATATCAGTAAGTCAACCCTCCAAATGCCTACACAAAGAACTCAAAACTCAATTGATATAAACAACCTGTACTCCTAGAAGGAGCAAATTGCCTATATTATTCTATAGCTTTTCTATCATATCCATAGGTACCTGTAACTCTTTTAAACCACATGGATCAGGTTCATCTTCCTCTCTGGTAAGTTCTATCTTGTCTCTTCATCTCCATCCTCCTCTTTCTCTCTCTCTTCCTGTCTCTGTCCCCACTCTAAAACTCTTAGCTCACCTTCTTTATCTACTGCTCAATCACAGGCTCTAGCCTTATCTTTCACCTGCCCTCACCTGCGTATAAACAGTGCTCCACATTATGTGTGGTGAATTGTATAAAATGAAAAACCTATTATTTGCAGTGTTTAGTATGTAAGTAAATTTTCATACTGGAAAATCAATTTATGTGTTACTACATCGAGGTTTGGTAATGGTAGATAAAAATAGATTTATATTTCCAACTCTTAGAACACAGGAATGAACAAAACTATAAAAGAAAGTGTGATGAGTCATCTTTATGGTCCATGTGACCATGAAGGTTTTGGAATCACTTAGGACACATCCATTGGGACGTGTCTGGGCTTCACAGAGAGGTTTAACTGAGGTAGAAAAATATACTCTGAATGTGAATGCCAACATTCCATAGAAAAAGAGGAAAGGGAACCAATAGATATCATTTCTCTCTGCTTCTGGATTGTCCCATACATATAGAAGAGGTCAGTCATGTGGGGCGATAACTCCTGACACCCTTCCTTCCCAGTCATGATAGACTGTATTGCCTCAAACCACGAACCAAAATGTATTTGTCCTCTCTGAAGTTGCTTCTTGGCAGGTATTTGGTCACAGTAATGAGTGAAGTAACACATAGAGAAAGTGCTTCTTTCTGGTATATTTGTTTTATATGTATGTACATCTTTTTTTGTCTGAAGTACCTCCTGTCTCCAAGTTGTGCCTAGTACCTTGGTTTGATGAACTGATAAATACTGATTTACTTTTCATTAATTGTTGACAACTATAAAATTCATCAGTGCTTGCACTTTTACATGTCTTAAAATATACACACAGTATATATACTCAGAGCCAAGTTTTTCTCTGTTGAGAGGCACTTTTATCAGAGATCACTAAGGATTGTCTACCCCACTTCAAATAATTATCAAGTGTCCTGATTCATTTGGCCAATACAAATTTCTTAGGTGATTTATAACACACTTTTGAAATATATATTATTAATTTTATTAGGGTATTAACTCATTGAATCATTAAGTACCTAGAGGTGCTGCCATGTATCATCAATATAGAGTTTAACTGAAAGCTTATCATGACAATTTTCTTTATAGAAGGCTCTGAAAAATCTCAAGGTCTTGATAAAGGGAGCACTGTTTTTCTAATCTGACTTATTCTGATTACTTACAAGGTAAGCCTAGAATACCATATATAAAATCATAACTGTCCATATCACAAATGGTAATTTATATTTAGCAATTGATTCATATTACCCACAGATGATAGTCATCCAGGAAAACAGAATACTAACTCATTAGTTTAAATTTGAAAACATTACTATTTCATGGGCCATGCATGAACCAATATGATTGATACAGATACTTCACATGAACAAACATCATGGACAGAAATATTATACACATAACAATGAATACTTTCTATTGTTCTTTCACTTCCCAAAGCACAGAAATGACCCTACTCAGCACTAAGAGTAAATGTGCTATCTCAAGGGGCCATTTAATAACATTCAGTGGTATTGTCTGGCTGAATGTCAAGCCATTGGTCCACTTAGCAGTGTAGCTGTCTGATGGATACAGATTGCATTTTCATGTCTGAAATCAAAGTCATTTACACATTTGTAGCTTTTTTATTAGATATTTTCTTTATTTACATGTCATACGATTTCTCCTTTCCCAGTTTCCCCTCCAAAACAAAACAAAACAAAACAAAACAAAAAACAACAAGTACAAACCCCTGCTGCCTCCCCACTCCCCCTGCTTGCCATGCCACCCTACCCTCTCCCACTTACTGACCCTGGCATTCCCCTACACTGGGGCACAGAACCTTCACAGGGCCAAGAGCCTCTCCTCCCATTGATGATCGACTTTGCAATCCTCAACTACACACATGCTGTCAGAACAATCAGTCCCACCATGTATAGCCCATGGTTGGTGGTTGAGTCCCTGGGAGCTATGAGGGTACTAGTTAGTTCATATTGTTGTTCATCCTAAGGGGCTGCAAATCCTTCAGCTCCTTTGGTCTTTTCTCTAACTCCTTCATTGGGGACCCTGTACTCAGTTCAATGGATGCCTGTGAGCCTCTACATCTGTATTAGTCAGGTACTGTCAGAGCCTCTCAGGAGACAGCTATATCAGGCTGGCTTGTCCTTCCTTCAGTCTCTGCTCCATAGTTAGTCTCTGCAACTCCTTCCATGGGTATTTTGTTACCCCTTCTAAGAAGGAAAGAAATGTCCACATTTTGGTCTCCCTTCTTGAGTTTCTTGTGGTTTATGGGTTGTTCGTCCTGTATTCCTCACTTCTGGGCTAATAACCACTTATCAGAGAGTGCATACCCTGTGTATTCTTTTGTGATTGGGTTACCTCACTCAGGATGATATTTTCCAGATCCATCCATTTCCCTAAGAATTTCATAAATTCTTTGTTTTTAATAGTTGAGTAGTACTCCATTGTGTAGATATACCACAATATCTGTATCCATTCCTCTGTTGAGGGACATCTAGGTTGTTTCCAGCTTCTGGCTATTATAAATAAGGCTGCTATGAACATGGTGAAGCATGTGTCCTTACTGCATGTTGGAGCATTTTCTGGGTATATGCCCAGGAGTGGTATTGCTAGGTCCTCTGGTAGAACTATGTCCAATTGCCAGAGGAACTGCCAAACTGATTTCCAGAGTGGTTGTACCAGCTTGCAATCCCACCAACAATGAAGGAGTATTCCTCTTTCTCCACAAACTCTCCAGCATCTGCTGTCACCTGAGTTTTTTATCTTAGCCAATCTGACTGGTGTGAGGTGGAATCTCAGGGTTGTTTTGATTTGCATATCCCTGACGACTAAGGATGTTGAACATTTCTTTAGGTGCTTCTCAGCCATTCGATATTCATCAGTTGAGAATTCTTTGTCTAGTTCTGTACCCCATTTTTAGTAGAGTTACTTGGTTCTCTGGAGTCTAACTTCTTGAGTTCTTTGTATACATTGGATATTAGCCCTCTATCAGATATAGGATTGGTAAAAATTTTTTTCCCAATTTGTTGGTTGCTGTTTTGTCCTATTGACAGTGTCTTTTGCCTTACAGGAGCTTTGCAGCTTTATGAGGTCCCATTTTTCAATTCTTGATCTTAGAGCATAAGCTATTGACGTTCTGTTCAGGAAATTTTCCTCTGTGCCTATGTGCTCAAGGCTCTTCCACACTTTCTTTTCTATTAATTTCAGTGTATCTGGTTTGATGTGGAGGTCTCTGATCACTTGGACTGGAGCGTTATACAAGGAAATAGGAATGGATCGATTTGCATTCTTCTACATGGTAACCGCCAGTTGAGCCAGCACCATTTGTTGAAATTCTGTCTTTTTTCCACTGGATGGTTTTAGCTCCTGTGTCAAAGATCAAGTGACCATAGGTGTATGGGTTCATGTCTGGGTCTTCAATTCTGTTCCATTTTTATCTTATACATGGTAAGAATCAGAGAAATTTCCAGTATTTGAAACACAGCAATCTAAAGTTTAAAGATGTTAAAGCTTGTTCCAGTGTCATATTTGTCTGGCCATGTTATAGACAAACCAAGTAAAGGATTTAGGAAACAAGCTTGGATTTGGAGGTACATTTCTATTCCAAGTATTAGTGAGAAACAGAATTCAATTTTGTTATTGGATATTTTCTTTATTTACATTTCAAATGTTATTGCCCTTCCCAGTTTCCCCTCTGCAAACCCCCTGTCCTATCCCCCCTCCTCCTGCTTCTATGAGGGTGCTCCCCAATCCACTCATCCACTCCCTCCTCACCACCCTAGGATTCCCCTACACTGGGCCATCGAGCCTTCACAAGACCAAAATCAATTTTCCATAATTTATTTTTGTATAGTTTGCCTTGTTTCCTTTTGCTTTTTACTGTATTATCATCAGTCATTGATGTAATGATGAGGGGGTCAAACTGCTTCCCAAAGGAAGCCTGACTTCAAGCTGACTACAAGAAAGATAGCCAGGTTATGAGCACGTATGTAACAGGTGGAAGTGGGTTGGAGTGACAGAGGGACATCATCTTGGGCTTTCTCATGCTGACTTTGAGTTTGTTTCAACTGAACTGGGAAGACATTTGCTGAACTTTAGACAAAATGAAGAAAACTCCTATTTTTAAAAGACCATGACTAGGTGGTACAGTATCCCCTTTGTGGGTTCTTGTTCTTATAGGTAGAAGAATTTAAAAGCAAACTACAGAAGAAAACCTTGGAACAACTTTATTGGAGTTAGAAAAGGAAAGATGATGGAGAGAAAAGGTGACATTTTCTGTGTGATAAGCATCAGATTCAGGAATTGATTAGCAGATGTATGGTTTGAGCTTCTTCAGCCAGAAGGAGAAAGTAACTGGAGAGTCATGGTTGATGTGTGTATGACTTTAGCTAGTGTCTGGGAAAGGGAGCTAGAACCAGGAGAAAGAGAAAACATAATGTATTTTTAGTTAGAACACAGATGGGGGCCTGGAGTAGCAGTGAAGGTTTGTAAGAACCCAGGTTAAGGAGAGAGATACTGTGGTATAGAAGCATATATCTCATCAGTGGAACAGACATTCTTCCCATCATCTTATTGAGTGGACAGCAATTTAGGTTTTCACTTTCTGGATCGAGACTCATTTGCAAAAGTTATAAAATAGGATTCTATTCTTGTGTGTTCAAGAAAAGTATCTGCTGTCTTCATTGAAAGAGTATTATCAGCCACTGAACAGGCTGCAAAGGAGATAACTGACCATCAGTAATACAAGCAGCACTGTTTGTATCAGAGTTCACCAATACTTGATACAAATATGTCTCTATACTGTGTATATAAGAAAGGATGTTCTTGACAATGGGTTATGTCCTTCTACCAGAGGAAGCAAGCATAGACACTCATGTGTCATAAATGTGCCAAGGAGGTACAAGTCTACAACTTTCACTTCATTTCTTTTTGTTAAGTATCACCTATGAAGACTACCTTGACACGTTTTGACAAGTGTCCTTCCACTTGAAAGATTTTAATGTGAGATTCCCAATGAGTATATCCTAGAATAATGGATAGCCCAGTCCCCTTCTCTTTTCCAAGACAATTAATTTCTTGACAGTTTAGGGTGGATAGTACCATGATTACTAGTGATTACATTAGTAAAAGTCTAAGCAATATTATTTCAAGGTGATCTAAAGGGAAATTTAATTATAAAGAAGTAGAATTCGATTTAATATTACCTTTAAATGATACAAAAAAACTATTTCACTTGCCAGAAATTACAGTATGTACCAAAATGGTGGGCAGTCATTTTCTTCCTTTAGGAATTTTTTCTAGCTGACAGAGAAGGGATTTCTGGGTTATGCTTGCTAGGTTCTGTGAAATTATCATCTTTCTTCCTCTTGAGATTCATAGATAATTTATTTTCTCTGTTCATCCAGGTTA
>JADRCD010181535.1:0-27969 GCA_019843815.1 Montemys delectorum
CAAGCGCTCACATCGCCATCACCGGCACAAAGCAGAGAGAGCAAACGGGACGTAGGTGAGGCTTTTCTCAAAAGCCCACCCCAGTGACACCCATCCTCCAAGCAGGGCTGCACCTCCTGAACCTTCTCAAACAGTGCCAGCAACTGGGAAGTAAGCGTTCAGCCGCGGGGGGGGGGGGGGGGGGGTGGGCGGGGGGGGGGGGCGTTTACAGGCATTAGAACCACCACATTCCCCTCCCTGACCCTCACAGGCTCCGATAACAATACAAAATGCATTTAGCCCAACTTCAAAAGTCCTCCTAGTCTTTCACGGTCTCAGCACTATTTAAAAGCTCAAAGTCTCTTCTGAGACTCAGGGCAATCTCTTAATCGTAACCCTTTGTAAAAAAGATTCAAAGAGAAAATTACATACTTTCAATATCTAATGACAGAAAATTTACACTACTGTTATATGCTGGAAGTATATAATTCTTCCATGCCCTCTGCTTCAGTTTCCATCACCAAATTTCTGCCCTGGGTTCTTGCCCTGACTTCCCTTTGTGATGGACTGCACGTTGTAAAATGACATAATCCCGCCTCCAGGTGGCTTATGGTCTTGGTGTTTATCCCAGCACTAGAGAAGTGACTAGTAAAGTCACTTCTCCGCCTGCCAGCTCGCCTTTGTCTCCACTCAGCCTTCCTAGAGCCTCTCATCATATTGCAGATACAGCCTCACTTCCCCACTCCATCCACGGTGACCTTGAGATTTCTGTCAATGTCATTAGCTCGACTGCAGACACTCCTGCCCAAATGCTCCACTGAATCTGCTCCCATTCACTCTATTACCAAATCCAAAGGAAACTTCTCAGTCCTTCTCTTCCCTCTCTGAAGCATTAGACACAGCCGAATCTCACTTCTGTAAAATACTAAATGTCAAACAATGGTCCAGGGTGCCATGCTCTGCCTGTTTTATTTCTGCATCTTTTACATTCTCTGTCACCTCTTTCTCTGCCTATCCCTTACAATTTGATATTCTTCAGGCTTCTTGTCACTTCCAATAGGACAATGCCCTTATACTTCTTTTTCGCTTTCAGAATTTAGTGATCTCAACATTTGCAGCCTTGGGTTAAACCCTTCCAGAACTGGATATTTCACTTTAGAGATATTCTTTGTTTGTTAACTTTCACCTGTCTGAAGCATCCCCCAAACCATTTTGACCACATATTCTCTCTCTCTCTCTCTCTCTCTCTCTCTCTCTCTCTCTCTCTCTCTCTCTCTCTCTCTCTCTCTCACACACACACACACTCTCTTTCTTCACCTGTGATCCTGACCATCATGCTCATGCCATGCTCACAAAAAGAACCTGCAATAGTTCGCTCCCCTATTCATCCTCTCATCTTCTCACTTTAGTGCTCACAAAGTTCTACACATTCTACTTTTAAGAAAACAAAAACAAAAACAAAAACAAAACAGCCGGGCAGTGGTGGCGCACGTCTTTAATCCCAGCACTTGGGAGGCAGAGGCAGGTAAATTTCTGAGTTCGAGGCCAGCCTGGTCTACAGAGTGAGTTCCAGGACAGCCAGGGCTGCACAGAGAAACCCTGTCTCAAAAAAAAAAAAAAAACAAAAAACAAAAAAACAAAAAACTATTCCAAAGATACGTTACTTTCTCAGTCTCCAGCATCCAGTTATATAGCACTACATTCATCTGTACCACTGCCAAAGTCTCTGGACATGTCCTTGACACCAGGTCTTACAGGGAAATGTCAATTTGACATGATGTCCTCACCCTAAAACCCTCTCAGAATCCTCAATCTCAGAGGAAGTTGGAACTCCTGGCAATAACCCTTCAACCTTCGTGACCTGTCATAGCACCCTCTCTGATCCTGGCATACTCCTCCCCCTTCCCTGCCATGCACTGAAGAAGCAGGCTCCTGACCTTCTAGAGTGACCCCAACTCTCACTTCTCTCTCCTTACAGCAGCTTCTCAGGCATTGTCACCTGCATTGCCACAGTACTTCTTCCCACACTGCCTTTCTACCCTCTACCCTCTCCATCCCACGGTGGCAATAGCTGCATCTCTCTTGCTTGCTAGAGGCTGCCAAGTGCCTCTTACAAAGTGGTAATTCTCAACGTGTGTACGAGTACTGGCAGTGATTCCTAGTCGGACTTATTAAACATACAAACAAAAAGAGTTGAGTACAATAATTACTATCTTGCTTACTATGCACATTTTGAAAGGCACTGCAATGTCTGTGTGCATCTCTTAAGAGGAATGGAACATGGTCTTTGCTGTTGCTGCTCTACAAGTACTAGGGATGGAGCCCAAAGCAACACATGACACATGCTCTACCACTAAGAGACAGCCTACTTTCTCTATCAAAAGCTTCAACACCGAGCCAGTAACATTATCACTTGAATTTATAGATTTGTCTTAGAGGTGATGGGTAATATACCTCATCATGAATTTAAACTTTGAACATTTGCTTAACATGCTCATACGTTTTAGACCAATTCTCCTGGTTAAAATATTAATAACTATAAAGTTTAAGAATCATAGCTTCCCATTTTGTTTCTTTCAGTGTCCATTGTCTTCTCTTCCTTTTGATGTAGGTAACTTTCCAGAGTACCTAACTTCTTTAATGTTTAAAGCATTACTTTAAATAATTATATGCACGCTTACCCATGTATTTACTATGTGCACATATATCATTAATATATATATATATGCATACCTATATAAGTATTCACACCAATAAACATGATTGATGTTGAACAAGCTGTTATTCTCAAGAGAGGCTTTTCCAGGCAATGTTAACACAGGGTTCCCTTGGTAATTAAAGTGTGCGATGGAGACAGTGTCATCGCTCCATGTCTCAAGCAGAGGTGTGGCTGTAACACAAGACCCTGGAGAGAGCCCAGTCGTGGTGCTGAGGGGAAGTCAACAGACGTCAGTGCTTAGGGCAAAAGGATGGGTGTTGGGGCCGGACAAATATACAGTGAGGCACACAAGAGTTACACAACCATGTGCAACTTGCTTGACTTTTCTCAGCTTTAATTCCTTAAGTGTAAAAAGAGGAACATAATACAAAGCTCACAGGACTTTCTAAGAATTAAATAAAAAATTCAATAATGTTAGCATGGTATCTTCACAAATGGGACACAGCCATTACTTAATAATTCTTCACTACTCTAGAGTTAAACTGTATGTATTTACTATCTATGCATATAAATATGTCATAGATTTACTATGCATATACATATCATTTAGGTATAATATATGTGTAATATACAGGGCAATATATATATAGATACTATATATATGTATATATGTATATATACATATATATTGTCTATATAGTGTATGGTGGCAGTGGTTGCATTTCTCTTGCTTACTACAGAATCCCAAGCGCCTTTGAGTGGCTCTTGTGAAGTGGTAATTCTCAATGTGCGTATGAGTACTGGCAGTAATTCCTAGTCTGACTTATTAAACACGCAAACAAAAAGAATTGAGCACAATAATTACTATATTGCTTACTATACACATTTTGAAAAGTGATGCAATGTCTGTGTGTATCTCTTAAGAGGAATCAAACATGATCTTTGTTGTTGCTGCTCTACAAATATTAGGGATGGAGCCCAAAGCAGCACACACTAGACACATATCATTAAGGTACAATATATATATATATAATACACATTACACATATGTTGTATATTCACATATAGTATATATAATATAGGTTGTATATATAACTTACATATAGGTTATATATATATCGCATATAGTATACTATGTATATTGTGTATATGTAATATATAATATTATGTGTTATATATGTGCAATGTATGTAATACTATATGTTACATATCCTATATATATTATGTACATATTAGCCGTAATGATATATATATATATACATGCATATATTCACACTAATAAAAAATGTTTGAGGATGAATAAGCAGTTAGGTTTTCCTTTCGTAATTAAAGTGTGGCTGGAGAGAGTGCTATTATCACTCCATGTCTGACCCCCCACACACACTTCTCTCTTCTCAGACAGAAAATAAAGGAAACAAATCTGTGGAAAGATGAGATTTAGCATCTACACAGTAAATGCTCTAACTACATATAGATCATACTCCAGTGAAGAAGGCCAGTTAAGGAGACAGGAACAGTGCCCCTAGTTGAGATTTAGCATCTACACAGTAAATGCGTTAACTACATATAGCTCATACTCCAGTGAAGAACACCAGTTAAGAAGACAGGAACAGCGCCCCCATTTCGCCAGAAGAAAGAGGCGCTTGCTGGGAAGCATGACTTAAAAGCCATTTCTATTAGGAGTATAGTCCTAACAGCTGCCTGGCTGGTAATCCCAGGCACAGGGAGGAAATACATCATCAGGCAAGGGCCTTGTTTCAATTCTGAGACCAAAAATGCCAAATCCTTAAACCAAACACTGAGGTGTAAGGGTCAACTAAGAAATGCTTTTAAAATATTAAGGTAAAATGTATAACTTCTCAGGGTCCCAGTCGTAGACAAAGAACTGCAGGCAACTAATGACTAGAAGAGGGGAGACTTAGCCTCTGTGAGGGTAAGCCAGCCCCCTTAGCTGGCTGCCCAGTGCAGAATGGTCAGCCTTGAAACCAGATGCACGCAAACAACAAAAGCAGACTTAGCAAGTTGTATCTATATGAATATATCTGTGCACACACACGAACACATACCTTTATGTACGTAATAATAATAAGGAAAAGGAGGGGGGACATCACAGGTTTAAGGGAAGGTAGCCAAAAGAGAGTGGAGGAAGGACAGGGAGGAGAGAAAGTGATACAATTCTACTTCAAATTAAAATAGCATTTAAAAGAGAGAACCTCGGAGTGGGAGGAATGTAGCTCAGCTGGTGAAGTGCAGGCCCAACGTGAACAAAACCTTTGGTTCAAACCCCAGCAAGCAATCAATCGGATACGGTAACATATACTGGAATGACAGCTCTTGGGAAATGGAAGCAGGAGGGAGCACCAGAAATTTAGGGTTATCTTTGGCTACATACTAATTGTGAAGCCAGCCTGGACTTAGTGAAACTTTATCTTAAAAATCAATCAGTCAGCCAGGTGATGGTGGCGCACGCCTTTAATCCCAGCACTTGGGAGGCAGAGGCAGGCGGATTTCTGGAGGGCAGGTCTACAGAGTGAGTTCCAGGACAGCCAGGGCTATACAGAGAAACCCTGTCTCGAAAAACTAAAAAAATAAAATTAAAGATAAAAAAAAATAACAAAACAAAAACAAAAATCAATCAATCAAACTTGGATTCCTGTTATATAACGAGAAAATTCTAGATACTCTCTTCCATGGCCACTAATGTACTCGGTGGCCACTTAGGGTTTGCGAAATACTCCAGAATGGAGTACAGGACGTAGGCTTCCCTGAAGGTAGGCACAAAAGCCTTCCCTACCTGCCAGTTTTGTTACCCTTCCTCGGCCCAGCCCATGAGCATTCCATCTGCCCCAATCCCCCCGAGTTTTGGGAAATACCACACACGGAATGGTGATGCATAAGACCCGGAATCAATCAAAGGCACTGCTTCCTGAAATGGCCTTCGAGCAAGCTTGTGGAAAAAAAGGCTGACAGATATGCTAACCAATCATGTACCTTGACAGCTTTACTCCCTCTGGAATTCTAAAGCACAGCGATTGCCCTGCAGGTCAAGGGAATGGTGATCAGTCTTTGTACAAATCTCATGTCAGGAATTCCCCTCTCTGGCTTCCTGGAAGGGAAGCAGTGCTCGTCTCGCCTCGTCTGCTGCTGAGAACTGGGGCTGGGCCTTTATTGTTAAGGTGACTAAAGATCTGACAGGGTAAAGTGCACAATCTCATCCCTGCCTTTCCTGGCACAGACTTTCCAGCCATTGCGTCTCCTCTCTCTAAGAGGCTTGCAGAAGGATGAGAGGCAATGAACAGCATGGGTAAAATACGAACTAACAAGGTGTACCTAGAATGAAATCAAACAGCATCATGGAAACAAAAACTACTATCTGACCATTTGTCCCATATTTGGCTGTAAAACCATTAATCTCTTTTACTTCTGTAAAAAGCAGGGGATTCAATGAAAACTTTTAGGAAATCCATCCATCCAGAGTGGTTTCCCTAACGAAGAGCCTTCAACTGGCTAACTGAAACCAATACCCGGCATGCCAGTTTGTAAAGTTCACTGCCAATCCTTAAAGCAATCCTTATGAACCTCAGACTCTTAACGGTTTCCTTGGGAAACCTGGAGTGTAATTCTCCATATCGCAGGTGGGTGGAGAACTCTAACCACAGAAGTGAAGTCGTGGGTTTCCAGATGTGTAAGCAAGGATATCCTGTGCACTGCTGTTAGAGAAGTATGAAGGGACAGATGGACGGCACAGCGCTGCCCCTCCCCCATGTGAGCCTTTCTAAACTATCGGATCTCATTTCATTTTACTAGGCTGCATCGCAGTTTCAACACTGTCTCCTAAAGAAATTCACCACCACTAAAGGACAGGGAACTTTGAGAGGTACTTTCACTTCAGCTTTTATTCTTTGCCCTGCTCCTGAGCACAAAACATTCAAAACTCTAAGCCTGAAAAAATATTCACTCAGGGTGAAGGGATCATATATGTTTAGGAAAAGACAAGAGCAAGTACAGGGGCTGGAGAGATGGCTCAGCGGTTAAGAGTACCGACTGCTCTTCCAGAGGTCCTGAGTTCAATTCCTAGCAATCACATGGTGGCTCACAATCATCTGTAATGAGATCTGAGGCCTTCTTCTGTTGTATCTGAAGACAGCTACAGTGTACTCACATAAATAAAATAAATAAACAAATAAATCTTTAAAAAAAAAAAACAAAAGAAGCAAATATAGTCATTGCCAGCAAAACGAACACCTTTTAATTTCCTGTGTCAATTCTAATTTTTAAAAAGTTCTGCTTAGGGGCTGGAGAGACGGCTCAGTGGTTAAGAGAGCCGACTGCTCTTCTGAAGGTCATGAGTTTAAATCCCAGCAACCACATGGTAGCTCACAATCATCCGTAATGAGATCTGATGCCCTCTTCTGATGTGCCTGAAGACAGCTACAGCAAGCGAGTAGGGCCAGAGCAAGAAGAAAAAGTGTAAAATTTCTGCTTAGAGTCTTCATATGAAATAATTTTAAAAACAACAAAAAAATGATGCTATAGGTTAAAAAGCTCTGTTACTTTAGGTTGAATCTGAGGAACACCTCTATATGTTCCTTCTTATGTCGAGATGAAAAGGAGTCGAGTACTCTTCATAAAGTCTTCAAGCGTCTAAGGCTAAGAAGTAAACTTTGAGAGTATTAGTTGATGCCCTGTTTTCAAATCCGGTCTGTTGGGCACAAACTCCAAGGTCAACCGTGAGCAGATTAAAGTTAAGCAAATGATCAATGCAGGTTTACACTTCACTCTTCAATTCCCATTTAAAATGTATGAGAGACCTCTGCTGCCAGCGTGGCTGAGGCTGCAGCCATGCTAATAATCAACGCGTGTTATCACCCAGGTTGTAGATATGCCCTAAACTGAAAGCGCACAGACCTAATTAGTAAGCTAAATTTATGCACAGAGCTGAAACACTCTCAGCTTTTCAGTTCACAAAATATTCCTTCCAGCGCTCATCCAGTCTCATCCAGATTCACCCTTCTCCCAGCCTTCTCCTCCAGATATGTACATCAACCCAACCACTGCTAAATCACAGAAATCAAAGACAGGGTCCAGCCACCAGATACAACTCGGGTACTGGACCAAGTCACACCCACTCTGACACTGATGAATGAATGAAAACCATTCAAATCAGCAGCCTGAGTGGTTTCCATGAGGATGAGCATCATTTCTGTAGTGACTAAATCAAGGCAAACTGTGCCTTTTTCCTACTGTGGCAAGCAAGGGTTTGGGCAAGGGAACTAAAATGAAAGTGAGAATGGAAAAATCCAAGATTTCCGCCAACACAATAATGCTGTAGCAAACACTTTCATTTATATCCTATAAAGAGCTTCCTGTTTTCAACTTATTTCCTAAATAGGGGTGTGTGTCTCTCTGTGTGTGTGTATCTATGTGTGTGTGCATGTGTCTATGTGTATATGTATGTGAGTGCGTGCATGTGTCTGTGTATGTATGTGTGTCGATGTGTGTGTACTTGTATATTTGTGTGGATGTGCATGTGTTTGCCGTTGTATGTGTGTCTTGTGTGTGTCTCTGTGTGTGCATGTGTCTATGTGTATATGTATGTGAATGTGTGCATGTGTCTGTGATGTATGTGTGTGTGTGTGTACTCTGTGTGTGGGGGGGGAGTATGTGTGTGTCTATGTATGTCTGTCTGTATGTGCATGTGTATGTCCATGTGTCCATGTATATGTACTTGTGCTTATATGTGTATGTGTGTCTATGTCTATCCATGTGTATGTGTGTCAATGTATGTATGTGTACTTGTATATGTGTGTGCATGTGCTTGTCAATGTATGTGTGTCTGTGTGTGTGTAGATATGTGTGTGTCTATATGTGTGACTGTGTGTGGATGTGTCTATGTGTGTGCATGTGTTTACGAATGTGTGTGTGTGTGTGTGTGTGTGTGGGTGTGTGTGGGTGTGTGTGTGTGTGTGTGTGTGTAAGTGGTGGTGAAGGTCTTGCTCCCCAGTTGGTTCCTAATCGAGCAATAAAGATTCTATCGGCCAATAGCTGGGTGGAAGAGGTGAGACTTCCAGGTTCCTGCAGGCAGGCCAGGAGATACAGGAGGAGGAAAGATTTGCCATGTTTCCTTCGGAGGGAGAGGGAGCCACCAGCCATGTGAGATTTCCGGTGGAGTGATCACTGGCGCTTCCCCAAAAGGGCATAAGGTAGCAGGCAGGAGATTAGAAATGCAACTAAGCTGAGGGTAGATTTAGGGTGCTGAGCAAGGAGAAGATAACTGGGCAACTAAGCTGAAGGTAGATTTAGAGGTGTTGAGCTAGGACTAAAGGTAACCGAGCAACCAAGCTGAGGGCAGATGTAGAGGCAGGCACTGAGCTGGGAGTGAAGGTGAGGGCATGTTAGCTGTCCGAGGCTTGGAAGTGCCTGGCCATTGAACTGAAAGCATATTAAAAATAAGCTAACGTTTGTGTGTGTGTGTGTGTGTATGTGTGTTTCATCTGCGGACCCAAGGGAAGAAGGGCGGTGGCTGCTGGCATGGTCTGCCTGAAGCTTAAAGTGGAGTTGCAGAAACTACACGCTAAAAGTGTGTGTGTGTGTGTGTGTGTGTGTGTGTGTGTGTGTATGTTGAAACAAGGTATCACTTTGCAGTCCAGGCTGCCCCTAAACTCCCAACAGTTGGCCTACCTTAGTCTCCTGGAATGTGCTAGGATTACAGGTGTAAGCCATAATTGTGGGTTCCAAATATCTTTCTTAATGAACGTCCACATTCATTACTCCCACTGATTTCTAGTCGCTAACAAATAAATGCTGTTTATTAAATAATATCACCTGCCAAGCATCATGCTGAGAGAATCATACACCTTTTCTATTTTAAGCCTTGTAACCCCTTCTGTAAGCGAGAATCATTAGCCTCATTTCACAGGTGTGGGAAAGGAAGGCTATGGGGCGGGGAGGGGTTTCCACTTTGGCATACAGTCTCACTAACCTGGAAAGAGTTTTGTCCCTGTGCTTAAGCTGTTCCTCATTTTGGTTACATTTATGATGAACTGCTTTCTGTCAATCATGTTTGGGCCAGGGACCTACTGGAAAGAAAAATGTCTCTCCATTTTTAAGAGTGTGACGTCCATAGGAAGGTCATCAATATAGTAGTACCATTGTCACTGGCAAGTTCAAGTAAAGAAATCATAAATGAAGTGGCAATTTGGAAGCAGGAGACCTTATTAACGACAGTGGAGCAAGGGCTTCCTAAGAACACAGAGTCTGAGCAAGTACCAAGATGCTCTTTTTACAAGAGGAACAAAGTAAAGCAAAATCCTAATGTAGGTGCTTTCTGGAGACGGTAACTCAGTGAAAGCAGAGTCCTTCCTAGTGCGGAAGAAGGAAAAAGTGGTGAATGTGACCATGATACTCAGGCAATGAGAGCGATACGCTGGAACAGTCATCCATCCCTGCTTTCACGAAGTCTCCAGGGAATGCTGACATCTGTCAATTTGAATCACTTCCTTTACAGAAATGGAGAATTGTTAGAACCCTTAGTGGGACAACAGGAGAGATAGGCTACGTTAGAGAGCTGAATTTGCAGAACAGATTAAGAAGGAGACCACTTGTGAATGTGTGCACGCCACAGAGCTCTGCCAATGCATTTGTTAGAATGAGGCAGCATTTTTAAGTGATACAGCATTAACCTGGGAAGAAAAACACCACAGCTCTTTCCCACTTTTCCCTAGGAAGAACACACTGATGAAATTCTGATTTCTCTGATGGAAAAAAACAAAAAAAAACAAAACAAAACACCTCACCTATAGCTTTTCTTTTTCTTTTTAATCACACTGTGATACTGTGAGAACTGCTTATTAAAATACAGTTGTCTCAAAAACTTTCATAGGAATGGAAAAGAAAAATTTAATTAGATGTACTGTGTATAAAAATCAAAATACACGGAAAATGACAGCCCTTACTAAATATAGTCAGTACCCTAGGAGATAATGACCAGAAATGACTGGGGAGTCTTTAAGAACTATGCACCTAAAAATACAAAATGTTGGGTGTAAAACAGAAGGCAGAGAGAATGACTTTTCAAGAGACTGTAACTTTTTTACTCCAAGAGAGTACTGACCTTTAACAGAATCCACAGTCATTTACATTTATTCCAGTGAGGTTACATTTGCTCAAAGGATTTTTTTTTCTTTATGAACGGCTTTCACGGCCAGTTTACAAGCACATAATAAAACAAATACAGTTTTCATTGTATAAATCATTCTGAGAAACGGCTTTAAAACTGGAAAAAGGTCATTTTCTATATTCATTACTCTCTTCATCCACTAGATATGATTCTTATGACTTTTGGCTGAGAAACCAAAAGAAAACAAAACTCAAGCCCTCTTCAATAGACAGTGGCTGGCATCCCCGGAGGATCTGGATGATTACTTGAAAGGACAATTAACCAGTGACTCCCGATGCTCCCTGTGGTTAAAAACATATGTGCATTTAGCAAGTATTTGATGGGTCCTATGTCAGGCAAGGCACAGAGTTGGTGACTGGCTGTCAGTTGGTAGAGTAAGGAACGGATTTTCTCCATTTCCCAGCATGGTAGTTCTAGAACATATTAATGACTATAAAGAGCTTATGCCGCAGAAATTCTGTATTTTTAAATTAAGACAAAGACAAGTAATTCTAACCTGTACTGACCTCATCTTGCTACTCATGGATACCTAATAAGTCATAATTTTATTCACTCTTTCTGTTAGTGCACTTTTCAACAGCAGTTAATAAATCACCTTCATCTTTCACGTTCTTTGAGCCCACTCACCTCCCCATTCTAAACGCATTCTATGTTGAGGAACCCCAGAAGGATTACATAATGAAGATGAGCCAGCCAAAGTGCTCAATATGAGTGAATGCATACAGTTTATTAATTCTCAGCCAGCCATCAAAGACAGCATCCTTTATATTCCATAATGGCCCCCCCCCTTACACTTCTTAATAAGAATTCTATACAAAATGCTGACTTGTGCTAATAACTCCTCAAATCAGAACATGGGCTACTCAGGCATTCTAATTATGACCTGAAAACCTATAGTTGACTAGATAAAGCATTCAACAGTGCCAGTTGACTACAAAAATAACATGCTTCAGAGATCAGCATCTTAAAAATTCTAAAATTACGACCATCTCAAACCACTATTTATAAAAATAATATACTACATTTATGTCAATCATTATTCATCATGTTGACACAGTTCAAAGCCAAATTTAAATAGACTTGGTGTCTAGTAGACTATTCAAGATCTGAATATAGACACATTTTCAAATATATAGCTCTTAACTACCCTATATACTATAACTACAAACATCTGATTTGAAAAAAATCAGCCAAAAATCAAAACACAGAGAGGTTCCCCAACTCCATCAACACCAAGCTTTCCTTCAATTTAAAAATAACTTAGATAAAAAAACATGCTTTATACATCATCAAAGATCTCTAACCCATCAAAGATTAGCTTGTTCTTTCACACACAGAAAGATAAAAGGTTACAAAGTTTAAATGGTGCCCTTTGGGTAAGCTTCCTGAAGAATTCGACTCTTTAAGGCTGCCCATTTGGGACATGAAAAAAGTCATTTCTTAAGCACGTTTGGATTACTTTTAACCTTCAACTATTATTTTAAATATTAACGCACCAATGAGTCTAACCCAAAGAAAGTCTCTTGCACCATTCACAGATCTGCAGAGAAACAGGCATCATAAGGGACCTAATGAAGAAAATTTCAACTTCAATTTACAAGTGGAGACTAGCTAGTAAACTGGGCTCAGCTTACGGAAAGTGGAATGATCTAACGCAAACCATTGTCTCATCACCTACAAAAAAATATAAAGATCCAATAGACTGCCTTTAATATATCATTGGTGAAGGCAGAGATGGTTCAAGGACCACTACATTTAGAATGTACTATGATATTTCAGCCCAATCTACTTACAAGAAAAAGAGACAAAGTTACTAGACAAAGGCTTATCTTAGTATTTGTTATATGAAAAGAAAAGAAATGCTCAGGTCCATAGAAATGGTATATCATGATGCTTTTATCTGACCAAATATGTTTTCAGAAAACAACAGATGCAAATTTAAACAATTGAAAGCACTTATGTACACCAGGGTCAAACCCATGAGTGAGTTAACTTATTAGACAGAGATGGGGGTGGTGAATCTACTTATGACCTTCGCCTACACTTCAGCTGTCTTTGCAAAAACAGACCTTGGCTTACAGAGAAAAAGCACAGGAAAGGTACTAGCTGCTTCTAAAACGTATTTTCTCCCTTGCTAGAACAAACATCAAAGAACAACAGTTTCTACTGAGCACATTCAATGATGTAGACTTTGATATGCTTCATATCCAAGAAGGGCAAAGTTTGAACAGCTCGAAATAAGAGTCTGAGCTGGGGCACACACCCAGTGTGCTACCTTAATCATCTACAACCGTGTCTTCTTCAATTATGCCCTTACCTAAAAATAAAACAAAACAAAACAAAAAAAACAAAACAACACAAACAAAAAAATAAAACAACTTGAATACGCATATATTCCTGTGAAAGAAATACTAAGTTAGGACCACCATGACCTAAAGTTTAACTCAAGAAATCTAGACTGTCAGCCTCAGAAAGGACCAGGAGTTCTGATGTTCAACTCTGAGGTTCTCTTGTCCCTTAGGATATAGTGTTCCTCAAGAGATCCTGAAAAGAGTATTCAACGAGGAAGGCTCTGACGAAACAGAGGCTCCTGCAACCGCTGTGGTGTTTGCATGTCACAGGTTCATGTCTCAACCACAGTCACTCATAGGCCTATGTATAAATTACTGCCACACCCTTTCCTGTAAACTCTTGGCCTATGCAAACAGACTTCCTAGGGGGTGTGGCAGCAGAACATGTATGCTGTACTATTATTAAACCCCATTCTTTTATAACTGGGCGTTATTTGTTTAGTTTCCATCTCATTTCCAAACCTACCTTCACATCAAGTTCTCATAATAGACATATACAGGAGGGTCTGGAGACTAGACAATCTAATAAAAAAAGAAACTCATACAGAAATACATTAAAAACAAAAATAAAAGTTAACATCATATTGCCTGCTATCAGAACTAAGAGAACAGTGCTACAACATGGGGGCTGGATATCTGTTTAATTATGATGTGGGAGGGACAAGCTGCCCTGTGGGAGAGGGGTGAGGGGGGAAGAGGGAGGGAGGGAAAGAGGCGAGAGAGGGAGAGAGAAAGAGAGAGAGAGGGAGAGAGAGAGAGAGGGAGAAAGAGAGGGAGAGGGAGGATGGGGGTGGCGGGGGAGTAGGGGATGGGGAGGCATTCTGATCACAAATGCCCAGGAACCACAAAGGCTACTTCCGGCTTTTTCATTTTATCTATCTGAGTTACATGATGACTGCTGGGCTCTGGTTTACCAAGCGCAGCTGCTGGAGGAGTCAGAGAGGAGCACTGACTCCTAAATGCTCTTAAGTCTTAATCTCATTTGGTTCTCTTTCAGGTACCGAAGGATCACAGAAATCTTTATCGGGACACTGTGGAGGTGGGGTGGGGTGGCCCCTGCTGTCTTAAGAGCAAATATCAGCCAGCATCGTTTTAGCAGGAGATCCCTGAAGCTGCTCCATCTCCCTCCAAGAGGTTTGCAGTAGGGATTCGGGCTGTCGGACTGCCAGTCAGGGATGTGGGGGCAAGGAAGGCATAGCAGGACCAGCCAGTTTCCCAAGTTCAGGCTCATAGTAGAGTTTGTGTACCATCATATGAACTGGCCTGCCTGGTCAGGCACTGAACTGCACACCCGCACCCCATCTTTAGACACTAAGGGCATTTCATGAAGTACAATGGAGGAGCCCCATGGCTAATATTTACATATGAGCACTGAACCTCAAGATGTCTGAGGGTGTTTTGGATCTGAAACCTGAAATATACATTTAATTTAACATGGAATCCTCACGGGGCGGTGGTGGTGCACGCCTTTAATCCTAGCACTTGGGAGGCAGAGGCAGGAGGATTTCTGAGTTCAAGGCCAGCCTAGTCTACAGAGTGAGTTCCAGGACAGCCAGGGATACAGAGAGAAACCCTGTCTCAAAACAAACAAACAAACAAACAAACAAACAAAAAAGATAACATGGAATCCTCAAAAATGGCCAATAGCAACAAAATATAACCAAATTGTACACATTCTATGTAAGCCTATCAGGTGTCAGACTTAGCTCTCATTACAGAGATTATCCTAATTATACAAGCTTTTGCCAGATCTAAAATATATTTTCTTTTTACGTCTTTACATCCCTCCAAGGACAAAACGAGGTAAAACTCACTTTGCTCAGTCTATTTTGAGGACTGATTTCAGTACTCAGGGAGGCAGCTTGACTGTGAGAGCCCTGAAGACAGTACTTCAGAACAAGTAGATCTGACTGAGAAATGAGCTCATCTTTCACACATGCTCTGAAGAGAAAAACAGATGTGCATGCATTGAGTATGTACGTTCCAAGGTGCTAACGGTTTATTGGAAATTATCAATGTAAGAGAATTAGAATTGACTATTGCACAGATGAAAAACACACCTATCTGGTCAGATCATCTGGACAAACTGTACAAGTATCTCTTTAATCATCAAAATCTAATGTTGGCTATTGTTACAACCGTCTACAGGGATCTCGTCACTTTATCCATAGCTTATTAGTTAGCACATGAAACAAAGTACTCGGTAGAAGTAACAGCAATCCAATAAAGCAAGAAGAATTTACTGTATACCAATAGCCTGTCTCTTACCATGGGAAGCTTTAAGTACAAAGTCACTTTGAAACCTTGAGGTCCAACAAAGTAGGTTCCAATATAATCCTCACATTACAAATGAGAAAAATGAAGTTCTGAGAGATTAAGAACCTTGGCAAAGATCCCAGAACTAGTTCGTGGTGATGACCAGACTCAGATCCAGGTAACCTGGGCCCAGTATCCGTTGTTCTGTCAAGTCACTGCCAAGTGGACAGAGCAGAAGAGGGGAAGGCACTCAAGCTGATGTTCCAGGACCTCCTCAAAGAGACAGAAAGGTCTGCTGATTGTGTGTGTGTGTGTGTGTGTGTGTGTGTGTGTGTTTAATGTATATATACCTCCTAAAACCTATATAGTTCTCTTAGGTTAACTGTCACATCTTCTGCTATCTGTAATGCTATGTATGGGTGGAGAGCACATTCATTTACAGTTTGAAACCCTCCCCACATCATGGCGTCCCTCTTCTCTGGGCGCCCACATGTCTAATAATAACCCTCTTTGCTTCTCCGTTCCTTCCTTATAACTTCTCTACACAAAGGTATACAGTGTAATGGTTACAGATGCTTCCACTCTCACAGAGAACTTTACAAACAGAGAAAGATGCATTGTATCAAACTCTCTGCCTCTGTGGCTTGAAGTCGGTCTTCTGAGTCACACCCGTAGTTACATTTTTTTTAAACTTACTATAGTTTACTTAAAGCCAATAAAGTAAAATTTTACAACAGGGCAGAGTTGACTCACATCTGTTCTATGCTTATTCTATTTTAGGGTCTCTAGAGAACAAACATGGTCCACCTGCTAATTCTTGCCCTGAGAGTTTCATTTAGGAAGTGAAGTGTGAGGGGTTGGAGAACAGCACTCACCAAGAACCAAGAACCAGGACTTCTTCTTTTTTTTTTTTTTCTTTTGGTTTTCTTCGAGATAGGGTTTCTCTGTATATCCCTGGCTGTCCTGGAACTCACTCTGTAGACCAGGCTGGCCTCAAACTCAGAAATCCGCCTGCCTCTGCCTCCAAGTACTGGGATTAAAGGCATGCGCCACCACTGCCTGGCTGAACCAGGACTTCTATGCTCCACTCAGCTCTTCCACTAACTGGTGATTTCCAGAAAAATATTGATGTTTTGGATACTCCACCATAGATTGCATGAGGTAAGGCCTCACTCAGGTCTCGTGCAAATGTTTGGGTTTAAAAATTTTTTAAAAACCCTTAAGATTAGTATTTTCCTCACAAGTTTCTGATAACCAAAAAAAAAATAACTTTTAGAGTTTGTACAAAGGTCCTTTAAGAAAGTATGAGGCAGGGAAATGATGGCCAGACACTGACCATCAAGCAACAGAGGAAAAAGTTAGGACCCCCCCCCCCCCCACACACACACACAAATAACTATGTATCCTCCTTAAAACTACTAGAGGGATTCTCTGTCTCTTCCTCGTGTACCTATTTAAGGCATTGTGCTACCTATTTAGGTCATTGTACCAATCCTTTCTGATCCAATTTTGGCTAGCCAAAACATATTATATTTATGTCTGATATAAAAGAAATTCAAAGCCTGTTAGGCTGGGGGATGGATGGTAGGTTCTGGGCACATCAAACTGCTCTACATTTTAGCCTTCATCTTTCATAGGCACCTGGACCTATTCTTTCCCTTATGACCTTGACACACACACTGAAAGCCCTCCTTTAGTACAGAATTTATATATTAGAGAGAGGGATTGAAAACATATTTCAAGTATATAAGCTCCGCAGTAAAGTCAAAGAAGTCAAGATCTCGTAGGCATTTTTATACACGTGAGGCACCAGCATCCGTTTCGGGAAGATGGTTCAGCTGAGGACTGCTGCATTGGTTTCAACACAGGGTCCATATTGTTAAGCTACCTTTCAGAGTTTTTCCTAAGTTCTAAGTCCTACCACAGAGCTCCTTTGTGTGAATCGTAGCTGCCTGAGACGATCGAGTCAAGGTATTATTATTCCCTTTATCGAACTTAACGGCATGGCTTGCAGCACATTAAATTGAAGGCAATTCAGACAAGTCACTTCTGCTCACAATCTTTTCCTGCTTATAGAACTTCAACAGTTAGCACCCACTCTAGTGTTTTCACTGTTGACATCATGATTTATTCATCTTTTTTTTGTTGTTGTTGAAGACAGAACCCTTTCCAAATCTCTATCGCTCCCTTGCTCCGGGATCCCTGAGTGAGGCAGCATCGATTTCATAAGGGTCACCCAGGAGCAGGGAGCCAGTGAACACGTAAACAGTCCAAAAATACGCTAGCCCCTGGGCCAGGACTTCAAAGGACAGCTTTATTACGTTGTAAATGTTCTTTTCCACACTAAAACCCGCCAAATTCACCTGGAATGTTAAGCTTCAAAATAAAAACATTTTTTTGTTTCAATTTGTTAAGGTAACTTATTCTGAGATCTGATCTTTGGACAAAGGGCAAATAGTTAATATTTAACATAAACTGTAAACTGTGCTGGAGCATACACATACACACACACACACACACACACACACACACGCTTGCACCCCCACTAGTGCTAGTGTAAAATGTAATAAAATGTGTTTTTTTACTCATTAGCCATCAACGTGCATCTTTCTTTATATCTCTGCCTCTAGAAATAGGTCAGGAATGAAATGCCTTGTCTTAAGAACCTAAGAAGATAGCCGTGCCTAGAGCTGACAGATCCTAGAGCCTCGTGTGACAGACCCAAGGCGACCAGTCTGCACAACTCCAGGCTCCAGAACTTATGTCATAGGGGGGACTCCAGTCTGAGAAGGGTCACCTCTATCACTCAGAATGCCCCTTAACTTCAGAAAAAGAAAAAAGAAAACATTCGTTGTTCAAAGAAAATTAGGGCCTTCATCCTAAGGTACGTAGTAGGCTGTTTCTTTCCTCTACCCTCCTGCCCCTCCAAATCTTTCAAAACCTTGCTAATTAAAACAATGATATAAAGGGAAGTAGAGTCTGTTCCTAATAATTCCCACGAAACTATTTAATTTCTAATAGTTTTCTGAAAACCATAGGATAACTTGAGTACAGTTGTATGGAGATCAAATATAAATATGGGTCTGGCACATATCATAAGGCAGGGGGAATTCCAGGATTAATGTTTTCATGAGGTTTCAGGAAAGGGGTGTGATAATATTGTGGGAATCTAGAGTGGGAAGAGGCAAGTTTACATCAAATCCACCATAACTGGAACTAGTAGAATTCACTCAGTGCGTTTTTTGTGGTGGTAATGCCCTACTTTACTGCAGCCTACCTCTATCTTAGAGTACCTCCCCTAAGACAGAGACTTATCAAAAATCCAATGTGGTACGAACAATACAATTATGTCAGCATTATAAAAACAGTGTAGATGGCTCTTGAACCAAATGTATAAAAGTGAAAGCTTGACTCAAATCAATCCTATAGCTTCTAAATTTTAACTATGAAAGTTTTAGTCCATTCAAGTGCGATAAAGAACTTAAGTATAAAGACAACAGGAACATACAGAAACAAGGCAAAAGGCTGGGGCCACAGCAGGTAGCCCAGAATGTGGGAAATAGAAGCTAAATGTATGAAGTTGAAGTCTAACATGTCATCAACACTTTTCTCCTCCATGACCAAAGACCAGATCCTTTATACCAGCTTGAATTGAGGGTAAGGAGGGGGTGGGGCAATAAAATTTGTTATATATGTGTCCAAAGCCAACAAAAAGTAACTTAAAAAGGAGAATACCATGAGTTACTGCGTTTGGTTTACAAAGGACTATTTTTGAACTATTCTAATGGAAAATCATAATTCATCTCTCCCCTTTGACTAAACACTGAAGCATATCATGCTGACTCCTTAGGGTTTTTGTAAGTGCATGGAATTTAAAAAAAAAAAAAAACATGTTTAGTTCTAATGTTTTACACAAAACTGGGCAGTTCGAACTAGGTTCTAAGATGTTGGAACCCCATGCCAGATGCTACCTAAATTTCCTTGACCTGGTAAATTAAGTTCCTTTGATTTAGAGACATAGATAAGGATGGTCTCATAGCTGGTAGTTATACAGACTGCTAAAATGCAGCTCTCAATGGACTACCACCAGGCATGGTGTCTATTTGCAACCCACTTTCAGTCATTAATTCAAGCTTTAGGGTTTACAATCCCTTCTTCCGACAGCTACAGCTAACTACTCACTCCTATGAATTGCGAAGAAGATGACATTCATGGATTACTCTCCTTCAAAACAGCAACAGCAGCAGATGCTGATCACTTGGGGGCAAATTTTCTAATGGTCCCTATTGATCAAGGAGTCTAAGAGGTAAGAGTGGAGAGAGAGATGTTTTGGAAGAAGCAGAAGTGTGACCCATTCTCTCCGAAAGGTAGGAACTGTTGGGATTTCGCAGAGAGGAAAAAGCTGTCAGAGAAAGCAGCTCACGAGGGCAGAATCTGTCCCTCTACTATGTCTCTGCAAGGCAGAAAGCCTGATGGATGACCAAACAGAGCCATGAGCCTGGAGGCTTAAAGGCTCATCTCAGAGGAGACTGAGAGGGACCCAAGTCCACTCGAAGTTGCTCAGTGACACCTTACCCGATCTCATCGGGTCCTACGCACCTCCTATGGCAACCAACCTGCCTCCAGCCCGTAGCCACTTTCAATCTCTTTACAGCCTCCACATTCTGTTTACTCCCTCACAATGCCATCACAGCTCCTTCCTGATCGTGAAACCCAAAGTAAAACAACGTCTTCACAAAAATCCTACATCCATTCATAATGTCTTTTAGAGGATGGATCCAGAGTTGGGATGCCATGCCAAGAACTATGATAAATAGTTCTTTGGGGCTGGATTCCCAGGGAAACACGGAAAAAGCACCCTGGAAGGGCACATGTCCCCAGAGCCTGGTGACTGGGAAGTCTCCGAGTCTTCCTTCAGGTCTCCACTTGGTCACTATGGGCTTCTTGAGCTGTAATCCCTGAGTTTCACTTTTCAAATGACAGCCTGAAAGGATTTTTTCTAGGGTTCCTTCGCCTTTAAGCTTGCAGAAACCAATCACATGTTATGAGTAAAAATAACCAGAAAGAAATTACACAGGATTTACCAAAGTCCATGTTTGCTCTAGATTAACTCTGTCATTGAGCTGCTGTGAAGGGTGACCTGTTGCATCACAGAGAACACCCCCACCCCTGACAATGTTCTAGAAATACAGTACAAAGTAGATGTGTGTGTGTGTGTGTGTGTGTTTGTGAGTGAGTGAGTGACATGTTTTAAATCAGTAAAAGACTGTATGTGGCCCATGACAGGAGGTCTCAAGTTTCAAGTTTACAGCCTGTTACACACACACACACACACACACACACACACACACACACACCTGGCAGGAGAGGCCACGTGACTGAACACTGGGCCGCGTCGGCTCACTGTTATAACCTTTGTATCATGTGTGATTGATGCCCTGTGTTTACAGTCAGCTTCAATTTCAAACCACCGGCAAGCCTTCCCAGGGAGGATAAGCCTTCCCAGGGAGGACGACTGCTCAGTACCTGCACGGGCGACTGTTTGCAGCTTAGAGTAACTGCAGTCAGGAAGGAGAAGGCTGCGTATTACCTGCCGATTGTATTCACTCATCCCTGCCTCTGAGAGCTTAAGCTTACCAAAGCACGCAAGTTCAACGGGATTCATCCTCAGATCCTAACTGGCCACTTATCCTAAGGTAGTACGAGGAAAACATGCAGCCTTTGGCACGCTGGTGGAAAAGGAGACCTCCCTCCCCTTCGCATGATTACGTTGAAGCCCTAAGTTCTAATCGTTTATCAACCCTCCCTGAAAACAGCAGTGGGATTTCTGGCAGGGTTTACTCACTCACCTCTTTGATCTTTGCCCTCTTCTCGCGGATGGTGGCGTCAGCGGGCTCCCGGTTCTCTACCCCGATGGGGGGCAGGAAGTCCACCTTGGGCAAGCCCCCAAACAGATCCTTGTCACGGAGCTGGTCCTGGGCCACCTTCTCCTTCTCCAGCAGAATGTCTCTTTGGATCTCCTCCGGCAGCTTCTGCAGGGTCTCCTTGGCCTCCCTGAGAGCCCGCTCGTGGTTTTCGCGGATCCTGGCTAAGTTGTCCTCCAGTCCAGCTCCGGGGTCCCCAGGCACGCCTTCCTCGCGGTGCCTGACTCTCCCCTCGGCGGCGTCCTCGGCACGCGCCCCGAGCCCGGGCTTGTGCTCCGCCGGCGGCTGCAAGGCAGGGTTGGAGTGGAACAGGACCCCGCTGAGCAGCTTGGAGGAGTCAGGCAGGAAGAAGATTGCCCCGAAGCAGAGCGTGATGAAGGCGCTGAACACCAGCAGCAGCACGAACTTCTCGGTGAGGCGGAAGGCGGCGGGGCCAGACCCCTTCCTCCCGCCGCCAAGACCCCCGCCCAGGCCGCCGCCCAGGCCGCCGCCCCCGGGGCTACTGAAGAGCGGCAACAGGCCCCCCATGGGCATCGCTCCGGAGGTGGTCGCGGCCGGCTGACAGTCAGTCCAGGGGCTGGGCGCCGAGCCGCTCAGCAGCCAAACTTCGCTACCGCCGGCCGTCAGCGGCTGCGGGGCCGGCTCTTGCGCATCCAGGCCGCCCAGAGCCCGTGTCTGGGCTGCGGGTCTCCCCGCTGGAAGCGGCTCCCCTCCGGCGATCCTCACCGGGGCGGCTCCTTTGGCGAACAAGCACGCGCGGCAAACCGCTGGCTGCAGCCCCTGTTGGGGAGGGCAGAGGAGACAGTAAAAACGCAGTGGTTAGGAAGGTGCTGAGAAAGTTTCCAGTGGGGTCCCCGCCCTCCCCTGGCCCCGGGAGCCGCAGGACCGTATCCCGGCAGGCAGCCCCGCGGTCCAGCCGCGGGTACCACCCTCAGAGCCCACTTTGGACTTGGGGTGAAGTTTTCCAGCCGCGGAGGCAGGGTGTCCCGCGCACATCTGGGTCAGCACTGGCGGACACCTCGGTGGCAAGGGCGGCGCACCTCTGGGCAGCAAGGGAGCCGCGTGCGTAGGGGTTCCGTCAACTTCTCCAGCTGCCCATCTCCGAGCGCGTCCCGGCGGGCGGTGGCACGCGTACAAGCCCGGCGGCTCTCTGGCCCCGGGACGCGCGGCTCAGGTGAGCGAGCGCGCCGACCTGCCGGCGTGTGCCAGCGAACCAGGCACCGTGCTGCCCTCCGCCGCGGCCCCGCCGTGCACTAATAGCACTGCCGGTCTCCCGGCGGTCGGAAACGAGGGCGGTGACGCGTCCGGAGAGTGACAGCGCGTCCGGGCCAATCTCACGCCTCCCAGGGTCCCGCGGGGGTGGAGCCGAGGCGGGGAGGGGGCCGCGCGGGGCGGGGAGTTTACGGGAAGCGCAGCCTCTCCGAGACCCAGCAGAGGCGGGGAGGTCGCGGCTCCCCTGGGCACCCGAGGGCTGGAGCTGAGCCCGGGAGCCGGGTTAAGACTCGCCCGGAGGACCAGAGCCGGAGTTGGTCCGAGCTTACTCGGCCCTAAACCTATTCGAGCCGGAGCCCCGAAGGTGGTGAATTCTTCCTCCCCCCACCCCCCACCCCGCGAGTGACCGCGACTACTGCGGTAGCGCCAGCGTGCCCCAGTACTCGCAATTGGCGATCCCGAAGAGAACGCAGGGGATTGCGAGGCAAGCTGAGGTTTTAAAGTGGTTTTGAAGTCTTTTCTCCAGCCACCCCTTATTACCCAAGACAGGGATTCCCCGGTGCCCAATAACTCTCTAATCCAAAGTCTCCAGGCTCCCCGACAGAGCTCTTGAGCTCTGTGCTCTGCCTCGCTAACACCCTTTTACATCCTTGGCGACTTGGGGTTTGGGGATTGCTTGGGGCTCTTAGTATACACCCTCTTCCCCTTACAAGAAACAATAACAACAACAAAAGTTGTGTGACTCCCCCACACACCCCCACTTTCGAAATTCATTTACCTCATCGCAGTTGGTCAAATTTTCCATTCAAAGAAGACAGTTTTACGCTGCCAGAGCTCCAAGCAATAAATTGAACGCTGTTGAAATTAAGTCTTGGATGCGACAACTCCCAGCGAAGGCAAGACTTGGTCCAACAGAGATTGTTTTCAACACAGCCTTGCTGTACTCAGTCTCATGGAATGTCATGGAGACTGGCTCCACCTCCCATGACATCGATTGGAATGCCCTGCTGATATTGCATAGATCTACATTTTTGACCTGACTGGGAACCCCCTGCCTCGGAGTGAAGGGACAAGAAAAACATTCCTAAACTGTGTTATGAATCCCCTGTTGCTCCAAAAAGAAAGTTACCAGAGGAAAATGTGACTGACTTCCCACTGCTGAAAGCTGGTTTGTAGCAGCTCTGTTTACCCTCAACCTTCTCCGGAAACATGATTTTAGTTTGCCCTTTACTTGCATTAAAGCCAGAGGAAAACAGCTTGCAGCTTCCAGGAGAGTGCCCACAGCACAGTTGTTTCCAGGCGTTGGGCTGTGTGCATAAAATAAAAAACCAGGTCTGAAACCCTAAGGTAGTTTTCGTTTAAATGTTATTATTTTTAGCCGTCATTATTTGTTGTATATTGAGCTTGTGCAAAATGAGCCAGTGACACAGTCAGAAGTTCTGGTTAATAAGAAATTATGGCTTGATAAATGTGACTTCATAGCTTGATTATTTTGATACTTGCTATGAAATTCTATGCCCAGAAGAGTGCAGCATATCCAAGCAGGGTAATAGATTTAGCTCTAAAACTGAAAGCAATAATGTTTTCTTTTAATGACAAAAAGGTAAATTTGTTTCAAAGTACATTTGTAGGTTGTGGGTAGGCTGAAAACCTAATGACTGTGAAATAATAGTGTATATTCTCAACCAGACCCTTGAAACAATTACCGCATAGAAAAGTAGATAGATTCCCTAGAAACTGGGGCTAACTCCCAAGGAAGCCAATTGCTTTCTTTCTGGTCATTTGGTGATGGTAATTGTTCTGTCATTATTTTTCCAACTATGTTTTAAAAATGGGATTATTTTTAAAGATATGAACTTTCATTTAATTTGGTATATGTATTCCAGAAAGTAAGAAATTCCACCTTTAAGTACATATGACAGAGCAGTCTTAACTAATTCTGTTTCTAAACTCCTTAATCTTGACTCCAAATCAATTTGTGCATTTAGGGTACTGCCCGTAGTGGATGCATTAAACATTTAACACATCGATTAAGGTTGATTTTCCCTTCGGAGATTTAAGTTTTATTTATATATATTATTTCTAAATTTTTAAGGAGACTGTTCTTTTTATTTTAGTTCAGTTTAGTGAAACTTACTTGAAGGTTACCCCCCGCCCAAATGTATCCTTAGATGTAGGTTTATTTTATTCAAAGTTTGGTTTTGATAATTTACCAAACAAAAAGTTAACTTATGTGATGGAATATAAGTCCACATTCAAGAATGCCCATCTGTGTGAAGCAGGTTGAGAATGTGTTGGGAATGCCCATACTTGGGCTACAGCAAGTTTGAAACAGACTCACAGTGAAGTTATTTTAAGGCATATGCTAATGAAATCTGCCTTACAAACCTCTTTAAATAGCCATCCAAGGCCCCGTGCATGTATGGAAATCAGGGAGGACAGACAGCAGGTAGGAATGAGCATGGCATGGAAGCAGGCTGTCACTGTGCCTTGATCACTGTGCTCAGAGCTCTTCATCTTCTCCCTCAGAAAAACATGGAGATAGAAATTGAATGAGACTGCTTCCGGTTTCTCAAGCCATGAGTCTTTCTTTACTCTGTCCCTTGAGTGAAGACTGCCACAGCTTACCTCCCTGAAGGAATGCTTTGATCTTTGTGAGCCCAGTGGTTTTGACAGGACTAGTGTGTACTCATCCCGAGTCCACAGTAGCTAGCATAAACTTGGAAACTTTAGCATCATTTTGTGTAATTGTCTCCTCTCTCTCTCTCTCTCTCTCTCTCTCGTCTGATCAGTTAGTCCTTCTGATATAAAGCTCTATAAATGGAATTCTCACTTTATCTCACTTTCAGTACTTTTATCTCTGTGTCTTTCTTTAACAATCTGTAGATACTTATATTTTGAAGTTTTAAAAACACTCAAAGCAATCGCTGATTAATATGACTGCTTGAATTTCAGAGTTTTTTTTTTTTCAAAAATCAATGAACAAAAGGTAGATTTTACATTTACAGTATGATAATTGTAAGCATGACTCAAGGAAAATTGACAATATTTTAGCAAGTTAATAATGTTATAAAAAGCAGTGAGTTTTTTAAAATGAGAGCACAAGAAGCTTTCTTGGGCATTGTCTTCAATCTTCAAGTTATAATTCTATGAAAGAATTTTCTTTAAAGACACTAATATTTGTTTTGGATTCAAAACTAAAGTACAACTTAATGAATAAATAAATTTGATCCAGATAACAATTACTGAATATTTTTAACAAGTTACATCCCTGATTTGTAGAGTTTCTAATTCACTCCAAATCCAGGTCAGAATGGCTCTTGGGTTTTTATTTTAAAAGTAAAATGTAATTTGAAGAAAATAGTTTATTGTGAATGTTAATCTTGATATTTCAATACTTCAATGGACAACCCTGGATTTTACATTAACTTTCACAAAATAATTAATTAAAGACTTCAAGGGAACTATCATTAATATTGGTATGTAAATTGGAGGGTATAGTCTAGTTCTGATGCCATGGTTTTTTTTCCTCTCCTAAATTTACTTTGGAATGGCTAAAGTAGTAGAATACTGTCATAGAAATCCTGTGACCCTTGCAAACAAGAAAGGAAGGAGTTGAATCATACAGGGATGAATCCTTATGTCCACTTTGACCCTGCAGAACCACATTAAGACATCTATTTTTGTTTCAACGTTACTTAGGGATAGTACCAGAGAAGTCCTAAACCAACTTTCAGGATGAGAATAGTGTATGGAAGTTCTCAGATGTAGTTTTCATGAGATTAACAAAGAGGTTGAATAAAATAACCCCACAGAGTACCTGGGCAAGGGTTTGAATGAAGAATTTATTATTGAAGACATTGTATGTCCCTGGTTTTGTGACCATGGCACATGAGTTGCCTGTGTTCTGAGGCTCTCGTATTATATTTACAGCATTGTTGTAGATTTTAAGCAAAATGTTTGAAGTAATGTCTGGCATAGTAGGCACTGAAGGAGTTTAAGTAAATTTCTCCCTTTCCCTTGTAAGGGAATTGAATGCTAGGACTGGAAAAAGAAAGCTATCTGTTGGATTCTCAAAAGAAAGATGCTAAAGGAGGGAGCAGAAAAGACATTATGGATGTGTCCTTACCACCTATCCTGTAAATAACTTCAACCACAGGAGGGGTTGCATGGGCACTTCCATCCAGCTGTGCCCTGGAGAGGGCTGTGTGATATTCCCCCACTCTTTGAATAAGCAGGATTAATACTAAAGCCCCCCAAACCCTGAGAAAGTGTGAGTGATAACAAAGTCTCCAAATGAGCAAAATGACATTCGTGACAGTGCTTGAAGGATCGGAAGCCAGTTCTGGGCAGAAAATCTTCAAAGGGGATGTTCGCATTCGCAGTAGCCACGTTCGCAGTAGCCATGTTCGCAGTAGCCATGTTCGCAGTAGTCATGTTCGCAGTAGCCATGTTCGCAGTAGCCATGTTCGCATTCGCAGTAGCCATGTTCGCAGTAGCCATGTTCACATTCGCAGTAGCCACGTTCGCAGTAGCCATGTTCGCATTCGCAGTAGCCATGTTCGCATTCGCAGTAACCATGTTCGCAGTAGCCATGTTCCCAGTAGCCACGTTCGCAGTAGCCAGTAAGGACTTAACAAGATACACTTACAGCTTGAGAAGGTATTATGTCAACAGCGTGAAACAAAGAACAAATCTCTCTCCAAGACTAGAGAAAGACAATTTTCTCCTTTCTTAGTTTGGAATACATGATAAATATTTTAAAATAGTTTTTTTTTTCTTGAAAAATAACATTTATTCCATGTTCCCTTTCAGAAAAGATCAAATGCTGGTTCAGAAAAAAATAGAAAAATAAAACTCAGGATTGAAATATTTCGATACATTGTTTGGCCCAATTGAAATATTTTTCACAAAATAAAGTGAAATAAAACCATGTATGCCCACTCTTATTTTGGAGAAATGATCTGTGAGTATGACACAAGAGCATTTGCTTTCCCTTTTTTCATTGACAAGTAAACGTGCTGTTTGTACAATATGTTCAGTCTTTCTTATTGTCCTTGAAGACAGAATCTTGACTTCACCATAGTTCTCTGTGGCTAGAAATTCACTTGCGGTTCTTTTTTGATATAGATTATTTTCAAGTTCATTTGGTTCATTCATGTCCTCTGCAACATCTAAAGTCATTTAGAGACAAAATCAAAGTGCCTCTCTGTTGTAGGCAATGCCTGAGCAGATTGTACATGCTGAATGTGCGACTGGTGACTGGTAGCCTATTCTGGTAGGAATGAATACTGTTCTGGACTATGGTACTGTGAGTAAATGTGTGTGTGTGTGTGTGTGTGTGTGTGTGTGTGTGTGTGTGTGTGTGTGAGAGAGAGACAGAGAGAGAGAGAGAGAGAGAGAGAGAGA